>JBAKBP010029864.1:0-26535 GCA_037953745.1 Lithodes maja | reverse complement strand
CCTGTTAAATTCCGACCTGCCATCTCCAGACTCTTAAGCATGCGCTCACGGCTTTCAAACACATACTTCAACAAGGAACAAGGCGGCACAGTTCCTTCCCAAATTTCCCGCAGCATATTAAGGGGGCCCCTGACTCGGTGTCCAAAAATCAGCTCGTTTGGACTAAATCCCAGGCTCTCACCAGGCACTTCCCGAGCAGCAAACAGTACATACGGCAATCCAAGATCCCAATCTCTTCCGTTATCAGCACAATAACACCTGAGCATGCTTTTAAGGGTGGCATGCCACCGCTCAAGCACCCCTTGGCTCTCAGGGTGATACGCTGACGATACCACCGCCCGTATTCCATGCTGTTGCATTGTTTGCTTAAAGAGATTGGAGGTGAAATTGGACCCCTGATCAGACTGAATCTCCTCCGGGTACCCGTACCTTGAAAAGTACCACAACAAGTTACTGACTACCGTCTTAGCCATGCCGTTTTTCATGGGGTATGCATCGGGGTATCTAGTGGCAACATCCATGATGGTTAACAAAAATTTATTACCAGCCTTTGTGGGAGGGAGGGGACCAACCATGTCAACAACAATCTTACTAAAAGGTGGCCCAATTACAGGAATAGGGTGCAACGGAGCTTTAGGAATAACTTGGTTTGGTTTCCCGACCCGTTGACAAATATCACATGAGTTTATCCAGGACTGCACATGAGACTTCATCCCCGGCCACCAAAACAACTTCCCCAAAGCCGCCACCGTTTTTCTTACCCCCAAATGTCCTGCCAGCGGTGTGTCATGCGCCAAACTCAGTAGGCTATCCCTGCACTCCCGCGGCACCATCAACTGGTCCACTACCCCGGACCCCTTTTTCCAGCTACGGTTAGGGTCTTGAAAACGCCGATACAGGATGCCATCTAAATAAAAAAAATCTCCCGGCTGTGCATCACCGTCCTCGTCGAGCTCCACAGCTCCATTAGCACACGTTTGGAGCTCAGGGTCCTCCAGCTGCAACCGACGTATATCTGAGGGTGCCAAGCGATCTAACTGCTCCCGGAGCAATGCATGACCCTCCCCGATACTGAGCTGCTCCCTCTGTCTCTCTCGATGTTCATAACGTTGCTGTCGTGGAGACTCGTCATGCCCAGCCTCGTCACTCTCGATGACAGGCCCAGGGGCTACTCCAGAACTAAGTAATGGTGCTAATACTGAATCACCCAGGAGAGCCGCCGAGTCAAAACTCCTAAAACCAACTCCAGCTTTAGCCTCCTCCTGTTGATCGTTCCTCTGCTGGTCTGAAGACGGAGGACTAGGCGGTGACACTTTAGCTGCCCGAGCTCGGGTGACAGCACACGCCATGGGTTGTGCCTGGCACCGCTCGACCCACTCTCGCTCTTCCCTACTCACGTCGGCCGGCCTCTCGGCAACGACTAAGGGTAGAACCTCAGAAGCGGGCATTGCAAAGTCGTTGCCGAGAAGAAGGTCGACGCCCTCCACTGGCAGTTTCTCCACAATCCCAACATCCAATTCACGTGCCACACCATCCACCTCCAACTCCAACCGCACCAGCGGGTATGACCGAGTTGCATTAATACCCTGCACCACCACCACCCGAGCCGCATTTATAGGGTAGCCAGTCAAGTTTTTCATCAAAGTCTGGGAAGCACCTGTATCACGCAAGACCTCTACTCCATGCTTGCGCCCCGCCCACATCACGCAACCCCGTCCTCTATGGTCGCAAAAAACATCCTGAGCAGGGTTCGAGCCTCCCAGGTGCTTCTGCATTGGCTGTGCCTCAGCCTCTGACGAACTGCCCCGGGCAAACTCAGAAGGCTTCAGAGACACACCAATGTTGCAGGCCAAAGACACAGCTGCTGTAGGTGGTTTGCTAGGACAGACTCTTGCAAAGTGCCCCTTTTTATGACATTGATAACACTCTAACTCCCCTTTGGGCTTCCCTTGGTACTGGGAAGGGCCCGGCCCCTTCTTAAATGGGACGGTGCTAGTCTTGTGGTCAGTCTTGGTATCATAACTCTTGTACTTGTTTGCATAAGATATATTACTAACTCGGGGGGGTGGGGCGTCACGCCCCTTGTTACCTGCCTCACTACGCTGGGCAGACCCGCACCCACGAATTAATGATAGCCGGAGGTCAGCCATCTCAGCTGCCTCCTGTAGAGTTTTTGGATTCTTTTCTTTAATAGTTAAAGTCATTTCTGCACCTGTACACTTATAAAACTGCTCGAGCAGAAACAGCTCAGTCAACTGTTCGGCCGTCTCAGCTTTCTCAGAACGTGTCCAGTTTGTAAGTGCATCTTTTAAGTCCCGGGCATGCTCAAGAAAGGTCGCCTCCCTAGTCTTTGTAACACCCCGAAACTTCAATCGATATGTTTCTGGTTGCAACTCGTATGCCCGTAGGACAGCTCTCTTCAATTCTGGGTAGTCAATGCAAGACTCTAAAGGCAGTGCATCATAAGCCTTCAGACCCTTACCCGTAAGTCTTGAGGAGACCAGAGCTGCCCACTTCTCTTCAGGCCAATTATGCTCCCTACACTTCTTCTCAAAACGATTAAAAAATTCTGTGACTTCAGTTTCACTAAATGCCGGCACCAATTTGACTAAGTGAGACAAGGACTGTTCTCTTACTTGGCCCTCCCGGCCCATCCGAATCCCTGTCGACTCTGCACGAGTCTTATCTAAGTCTATCTGAGCACAATATTTCTCGGAGTCGTATCTAAGCTCAGCCTCGTGCCTCCTAGTCTCATTCTCCTGCTTCCTAGACTCAGCCTCGATTGCATACCTCCTAGACTCAGCCTCCATCTCCCTCTCATGCCTCCTAGACTCATTCTCCATCTCCTGCTTCCTAGCCTCATTCTCCATTTTAGCAAGCTCGAGTTTAAATATCATCTCAGGAGACAGGCCGGAAGAGGGAGCTGCCACTACTGAAGGAGGGGGGGCAAGAACTGGGGAACCACCATACGCACCGCCCGAGGGCACTCCAATCTTCCAATTCTCATCCCTCTGTGGGAGAGTGCTAACCTCCGGCAACTGAGTGGACGGCACTGTGGGAGTCGAGTGAGAGGGGATCTGGGGAGGAACCCCCCCAAACGCCCTCTCCTCCGAAACCCCATGTCGCCCACGCAACACCCAGGAAATCAGCTCCCCCTTGGACATCCCTCCTACATTGGATAGACCCAAAACCTTGGCTATCAGGTGCAAGCCATAAACATTCACCCCAGTCAGCCTCTCCTCCGTCACGTGGTACTGCTTACTCACAAAAAGTCTAGCATCCTCCTCACTAGTTACTAACGGCACCTCCTCACTTAGCATCTCTCGCTCCTCGTCAGTACTAGGGCCCGACATACTGAAGTTCACAAAAAAATTCTCGAGACAAAAGTGTTAAACTCCCTTATGCAAGCACTAATTACTAAATTAACTGGAGTCTCTTAAATGCTCTCCTAATTGCCTTACAAAAAAAAATATTCTTCAATATGTACGCTAAAGTACGAACAAACAAATGTTGTACAACTCTGCAAAAAAATTATACTGTTCACAAAATCCTAAGCAAGGTCGCCATTTGTTACGACCGGGCACTCGGGTACACTAGGGCTCTTACACAGGACTCGAGTATGGCTCGCTGCCACAACGGAAACACACGATCCCAACCCCAGAGTACTGCCAGCCGAACAAAAAACGCCACTACCCTCCAGAGTTCTATCTGCTATAACGGGGTATACAAGAACTCGGTACTAGCGTTTCACACAACAGACTAATAACTAGACGGGAGTTATCTAGTCTGGTCAACAATCAAACAAAGAAGAAAGTACTACAACACTAAAGAATAGTGTTGGCCGAAGCCGAAGTAATCCACCCTTGAACTAAGAACTTAAGAAGTCCTCCACCCTCTACTTCGGATCGGCACTATTACGTTACGTTAAACAATAGTCCTCGAGCATCAAGCAAGGAATCTTCTGATAAGTTAGATGCTTCTCGAATACTCATAAGAAGTAAGTATCGGATTTTGAACAGCAATTTAATGAATAACTCACTGGTAATTAAAGGCTTTAAATTGACATAAGAAGAATTATAAGAATAAGCAATAGGATATGGCAAACATTAAGAAGAAGTACTCCGACAATGCACTGGCAATAGCCTACTAAGATTGTGCTCGTGGGCCACTAATCTCTGAAGTAGCTAAGCGTGCCACACATGAAATCAATAGTGCTTAAACAATAATATACATAAGGAGAAGCTTCAATACTATACTGTATCTGCTGGTCGAGCAAAGTCTAGCTGGGATATCTAAGGTTAAGAGACAATGGCTGAGCAAGCGGCTCGTAGCCTAGCGAGGTCCTTAAGACTGTGCGGCCAAATTACGGTAATTGACGGGATGCTCTCTTGAGAGATCCAGATCACTAGTATCTGGTTCTCTCCTGGCGATCCTCTCAAAGTCAAGCAAATGAGATAGCACAGTGTTGGGTGGCACAGGCAAAAGCCCTCACTCGCAACACAGTGCTAAACTCCCACGGTACACAATCAAAAAGACCCCCTAGGCTTCCCACGTCTCCGTTGCAATTGTGCTGGTTCAACCAACCTAGCACTCATAGGAAATCACAACTCGAGGAACCCTATCCCAGTCTAGCATTACCTAAACCAGCAGAAAACAGGAACATGAATAATAGTACACAGGGAAATACATATACGAGTGCAACAAACATCAATCAATCCTATTCTAGTTGACCCTTCCAAAATAGGCTATCTAACAGGCACTTATCTCGTGAGAACTCAAGCGATAATACTTTGGCTGACTAAATCTGCACCAAAGGGGTCATGGAGGTTAAACAGGGACGAGAAGAGAAGAAGATAGGCTGTTCAGAGAGTAGAGAAAGTTCACATCAGTCGGAAGAATATGGATAGTTGCAAGGGATATGAGAGGTCGCTTTGCCTGATGAGTTCTGAGGAAAATGCGGCGGGACCTCCCTTTTTATACTCGGCCCTTTAGTGAGCATAACGCCAACTACTAAGGACCGCCCACTGGCAATCATGACGTCATATTCTCTCTCAATCTGGGATCGACAAAGAACTTCCCACGCGCTGAGAGGGAGGAAGGGGGGAGGGAGGAGGGAGTGAGGCCTACACACCTCGTGGCGCGCTCACTGGCCGTCGTTACATAACTCTCTCTCTCATCATTGTATATAAGTCCCACACACAATACTTATAACTAATGATATAAAATAGAACTCGTTGACTTAGAAGAAAACAAAATACATAATGATAATACTTATAGTACAACGGTTCACATAAACTGAGTTAGGAAACTCTACACAGACTACAGCCAAAGTTCCTGCCCTGACGATCCTAGCGAGGGTGGGGCCTGACTGGGCGTTCTGTACAGCATGCTCATACTCGACATGCGTCACACTTTGCCTAGACAAATATCTTGCATCAAACCCGCGACTGACTGTGTTTGTAAATTAATAACTTTATTTTATTCCCCCCTCAAATTTATCAAGGATTATTGCGTATACAGTATATATTACTAAGCGTTACTATCCTTTTCCCAGATATACGAAAGATCACTTTTAACTGTGTTATGTTACTAACCCATCTGTCCCCTACTAACTTCCAAATTCTGCCACGGACATTAGTTCCAGGGCAGTAGTTCCCTTTTCGACGTTCCCTTACCCACTCTAAGCCACTGTTTGGACAGTTGATCGTCAGTGTTTTGGAGCATAAGCAGCCTAGAGGGGTCCCTAGACCTGTTGTTGCTGGATTTCCTTTGTACTCCTTTATACTTACACACACACACACGTATTTTTAACTATCTAGTAACATTACAGAATCATAGACCTTGGAGCGGAAACAACATTATCTCTGACACGCAGCTTCTATATGATGTTAATTAATTAAACTAAATAACCATTTTACTTGTTGACGAGACTGGCTCACTTGGTACTGCGGGAGGGGTAGCTATTATGTTTATGATGGGAGAGAGAGAGAGAGAGAGAGAGAGAGAGAGAGAGAGAGAGAGAGAGAGAGAGAGAGAGGTGGGATATGGATAGCATTTTTGGGTGTAGAAAATTATAATGGTTGAATTGACATTAAGGGTAATTTTCATACATACATGTATACAGTATTGTATATATATATATATATATATATATATATATATATATATTGTTACGTATCTTGATCCTCAAGTGGTTAACTTGATGAATCTAGATAGCACAGAGATATATATTAAGGTATCAGTCAGCTGAAGGCAAAACAAAAGTAAAATCTAATAACATTATTTACTGTTGTTGCTTCCTTTCCTTTTGAATCTTAGGACTTGGTATCCTTTATTGACTGATACTCTTTAATTATGAAAAATACTGAAACTAATTAAAGTCATGTAGTATTGATAAAGAATTATTATTTAACCGAAGCTTAGTAGGCTATGGTTATGAACCGAATAAGTTATATCTAAAGAAGGACTATTAATTCCATAAAAAGTCTTGAAAGATAAATATTAAAGTAAGAATATTTCTGTCTCTTACCCTTTTTGAAATGAAGCTAGTTTTCTTAATGTCCTTTTATTTATATTTAATGTAATTATTCTTGGTTCTTGTCTTACGTTAATAGTATTATATTATTATTATCATCAGGATTAATATCAAAGTCACATAAAAAGTTAGATATATATTTAATAATTAGTTAAATGTATTTCTTAACCACGTAACATTGAGGTTTGATTATGAGTAAATTAAGTTACAGGATCGCTTCATAGATTCGATTCAGGTCTTACTCAAATAATATGAAAAGCAAAAATAATATTTTGAAGCTAAACGAATTTTCTTCAGCTTAGGAAATCACTAGAAGTAATATTAACACAGCCATGTTAGTCTAAGGCGATATTACTAATATGAGACAATAGCATCACCGTGCTAAGCACCGTTAAGCAATGTAAGCTTAATTAAAAGAAAATGAAAGAACTCGTAAGTAGTAATATAAAACAATAGTATTACTTTCATCATAACCCAATTACTTAAAGAGTTGCTTTAGTCCACAAGTTAGTCAACTAAAATAGTTAAGTACATAATAATAGCGTCAACGTTAATTCCCAATCACATATCTCACTAACCAACATAACGTAAGTGTTTACACCGAACACACTTAACACACACATATATAATCTGACTGACAGTCACAATCCCATTATAATACTTCACCCCGTCTTCCTCCAGCTGCAAGTTCACCTTCCCCAACTCCAAATGAGACTGATTTGAATGCCCACTACTCGGGTCTTATATACTAAACAATGATGGTGTAGGAACGAATCACAAGGTGGGAGGTAGTGCCTGCTCCTATCACAGCTCCTCGAGTTGCATAGCAGGTGCATGGTCCAATGGGGTCTCCTGGCGTCGATCATACGTCATAGCGTCGGGTCATCGAAGTAGTTTGCAGGGTTCCCTATGACGCACGCAGGTGTGAAGGCTTGTTTGCTGGTATGCGGACGAGCTGGTTTCCCACTCGCTAGTTCGCTCGCTGGTCTGCTTCGCCGCTGGGGTAGTTTGACACTCCTTCAACTCTAATTCTAACTCTTAAATTAACATACAGGGCTCCGTATGTCAGACCTCCCCCCTAGAAAAGAGTTTAAGGAGTATAGTACATAATATTAAACATAATACATAAATAGATTCACCACCAGATTGGCAACAGCAAGATTATAATGAGGATATAATAAGGATATCACCCAAAGTAGGCAACGTCTCCAGGTACCACATCAGAACATAGCCGGAACGTAGCTGGAGCGTTATTCGAACTGCAAGGCATCTCACAGCTGAAGGCTTGAAAGCGCACTACTAAAGCATAATATTTACCTCGCTACAAGGGAGAGCTAATTGCCAAAATCCTCTCATTAAGTTAAACTTACTGCTGTATGAGGCCAACCTGGTAAATGCAATCTTTGATCCGTGGCAGTGGGTAGGTATCGTTCTTTGTGACAGCATTAACTTGCCTATAGTCCATACATAACCTATGGCTCCCGTCTGGCTTTGGCACAAGTATGACCGGACTACTCCACTGGCTTAAGGCCCTTGTGATCAGCTGGTTTGAAAAAATGAAGTCAAGCTCGACCTGCAGTATACTCCTGCGTTGTGGTGAGACACGGTAGGGGGATAGTTTAATGGGAGTTGCATCCCCTACGTCGATGTCGTGCTCGGCCAAAGAAGTGAGCCCTGGAGTATCAAAACACTGGGAGACTGAGATAAAACAGAGATTAGTTGGTTTGCTTGATCAGAGGGAAGATGACATAGTTTAGATGGTAATCCCCCCAAGCTACTGAATTTTACTGAAAGTTGGATAGGCTACATGACGAGTCAAAGTCTGCATGGATACCTTCAGGCTCTGGAACAGTCTGTTGCGGGTCAGTAAGAGAACTGAAGACTTCGTCCGCACCAGGCTGTCGACAGGTCCTGACATTCACTGCCACAGTGGGAGAATCTGGAGGAGAGGAATCAGGGGACCTATGGTAGGGTTTCAACATATTTATATGGAATACTTGCGTGGGCTTTCTCCTGTCTGGGGTAGTTACTAGATAATCGGTAATGCTCACCCTCCGAATGATCTTATATGGGCCCCTGAACTTGGCAGATAAAGGTTGGCCAAAAAGGGGGAGCAGGACCAAAACCTCATCACCGGGCTGAAACTCCCTCTCACAGGCTTTTCTGTCATACCATTTCTTCATGGAGCTTTTAGCCACTGTCAAGTTTTGGGCGGCAAACTCACATGAGGACCTCAGCCGGGTTTTGAAATCTGAAACATACATGAGGAGGTTTTGGTTCCCCTCCTGGCCAACTAGGCTATCCTGCAATAGTTGCAAAGGACCTCTTACCTGGTGACCGAAAACTAGCTCATTAGGGGGAAAACCCAGGGATTCAGTTGGAACCTCACGAGTAGCAAATAAAAGAAAAGGTACCCCCTTATCCCACTCAACTCCGGCCTCTGTACAATACTTACGTAACATTCCCTTTAATGTCTGATGATATCGTTCGAGAACCCCTTGACTCTCTGGGTGGTAGGTGCTAGACTTAACATGCTCGATACCCAACTCCTTCAGGGACTGCTGAAAAATGTTAGAGGTAAAATTAGTTCCTTGATCACTTTGCACCTCATGGGGGAAGCCCATTCTGGTGAAGAATTTGAGCAGTTCCTTGATGACAGTTGGAGCAGAGGTAGTCCTTAAGGGTATAGCCTCTGGGTAGCGAGTTGCCATGTCCATAATAGTTAATAAATAAATGTTACCTTGGGAAGTCTTAGGCAATGGGCCTACAATGTCCACTACCACCCGAGTAAAAGGATTCTCGAAAACGGGCAAGGGCACCAGAGGATGTACAGGCACCTTCTGATTGGGTTTTCCTGTCATCTGGCAAGTGTGACACACTCTACAAAACTCCACTATATCTGCACGCATTCCTGGCCAGTAAAAGTGGGCTCTGATTCTGTCTAGAGTTTTTCTCACACCTAGGTGTCCTGCCAATGGTATACAATGTGCCATTTCCATGATATCTCTACGACAAGGTTTGGGGACTACTACTTAATGGACGTCCCAAGCCCCGTCATCGATTGGTCTGTGTGGCTGTCTCCATCTACGCCACAATACTCCTCCTTTGAGGTAGAAACATTCACCACCCTCCTCACATTCCTCTTCACTCACGGACCTGGAAGCTAACTCCTTGCATTCACTATCATCTCTCTGTAGCTCTACCAGGCCACTAGGACAATTTGGAGGGGTTTCATGGTCATCGTTAGGGTCAAGATTAGCCATAAAGGTGTCAGATAAATCCACCTCAGTCACATCATCAGGCACAGTTGGAGCGGCATTCACACTCTCATCATCCCTTTCATCAACTCTTACATTCGGTACATTTCTGTCTGAGGGAACTGCTACTTGAGACATTGAATGTGTGACAGCACACACAGGGAAAACAGTTGGCATCTCCTTTTCGAGCTCACCGGTTAGTGACTCGTTAACAGGGGAAAGTGACAAAATGGGGTCTGGTCGGACCTTCTCACCTGCTACATCATTCCCCAAAAGGAGTGTTACCCCGGGCACAGGGATATCTTGGGACCTACACAAAGCTATGGTGGCCTCACCCTGTAGTAACTCACATTCAATTTCGCCTTTTACCAAGTGTGCATAGAATTGGCCTCCAGCACCTCTCATTACAACTGGTTCGCCAGGTGGGCACTCAGTGTAAGGATTCACCATGAGGGTGCTAGTAGAACCTGTGTCTCTCAGAATTTTTACCTCATGCATACAACCATTTAATCTCACGTTGCCAGATGAAATAAAGGGACGGTAACTGTCCTGCACTGATGGTGAAATTATTATTGGCTTAACCCTAGTGGGTTGCACCACACATGCTACTACACCCCTGTCTAGATGATATACGTTAGCTGTTAGGTACTCCTTCTGTCGGTAGTCCTGTATTAAAGGAACTTTTGGTGCTAGGTACTCCTTCTGTCGGGAGTCCTGCATTACAGGCACATGTGGAGTTTGAGATACGGCAGCAACTGTCTGCCCCGATCTCTCTGTTCTCTCCTTGGCCCAGCACTGATAAGCTAGGTGGCCTCTCTTGCCACAAAAAGTACATACTTTAGGGGATACGGGAACGTTCCCTCTTTGAGCATTACTATTACTTTGGGGCCCACCTCTGTTACCATTGCCCTGAGTCGCATTTTTAGTTGGGGGAACAATTCTATTTTGGCTAGCTGGGGAAGACGTTATAGGCTTGTGACTGGGTCTGTCAGATTTGTGATTGGGATACTTAAAATTAGAACTAGAATTATCGTAGGGCTTCTTTCCACGAAATTTGTTGTTGAGCACGTATGTGTCAGCCATGTCAGCGGCGTCGGCAAGACAATCTACCTTTTTGCCCTTTAAATGATAGGATACAGAAGAATCAATTTTCCATAGGAAATTTTCTAACAGGACCAACTCCTTCAGATCGTTGTAGCTTGTGACTTTCTTACTCTTGACCCAATGATTGAAAGTTTTAGTCATGGTCCTGGCAAATACCTTATGGGTTTCTTCTACTTTCTTCTGGTTTTTACGGAAAGATTGCCTGTAAGCCTCAGGCTGCAATTGATTGGTTTTTAGGATAGCTTCTTTGAGATGGTCATAATCCTGCCTAACCTCTGCTACTTCTGACAAATACGTGGCTCGAGCCTGCCCTGTCAGAACGGTTTGTAACATAAAAGGCCATTGATCTCTTGTCCACTTCATACCTCCAGCAACTTCCTCAAACAAAACAAAGAAATCCTGCACATTATCCTCAGTGAAAGGTGGAATGACACATGTCATAGTCAATCCCAGAGGGGGAGCAATTACGGGAGCATTTGTATTGACATTTAGTTGAGCCGTTTGATATTGATATTGATAATGTTCGGTCTTTATTCTGGCTTCTTCGATATTTGCTCTGGCTTGTTCGGCATTTATTCTGGCTAGTTCTATATTTAGTCTGGCTTGTTCGGTCGTTGCGCTGGATTTTATGCTGGCTAGTTCTAAGTCGGCATTTGCTTTTATTCTGGCTAGTTCTAATATTTGATCACCGGTCAAACCAGGTGGCAATTGTTCATCAAGTTGGCTAGGTTTACTCGGGATCCCACCAACTGCTCCGTCACCCTCCCCGCCTTCTACAGGGAACAGGTGGGTTTTTATGGTCTGAGCCACCTCTACTTTGGACATGTTTGAGACAGTTAATTGGAGATGTGAGGCAAGCACTTCCAGTTCGGATTTTGACAGACGGTCAATATCAGGGGCTGTGGGTTCTGATTCTATGAAAACTTGAGCATCTTAGTCATTAATTAGATGAGGCATGATTAATATTTGATTTTTAAGTAGTGAAACGTTAATGAAACTGAGTGAAACTGTATGAAACGAATCCTGGCGAGGTCGCCACTCTTCTGTTACGTATCTTTATCCTCAAGTGGTTAACTTGATGAATCTAGATAGCACAGAGATATATATTAAGGTATCAGTCAGCTGAAGGCAAAACAAAAGTAGAATCTAATAAAATTATTTTCTGTTGTTGCTTTCTTTCCTTTTGGATCTTAGGACTTGGTATCCTTTATTGACTGATACTCTTTAATTATGAAAAATACTGAAACTAATTAAAGTCATGTAGTATTTATAAAGAATTATTATTTAACCGAAGCTTAGTAGGCTATAGTTATGAACCGAATAAGTTATATCTAAAGAAGGACTATTAATTCTATAAAAAGTCTTGAAAGATAAATATTAAAGTAAGAATATTTCTGTCTCTTACCCTTTTTGAAATGAATAGCTAGTTTTCTGAATGTCCTTTTATTTATATTTAATGTAATTATTCTTGGTTCTTGTCTTACGTTAATAGTATTATATTATTATTATCATCAGGATTAATATCAAAGTCACATAAAAAGTTAGATATATATATATATATATATTTAATAATTAGTTAAATGTATTTCTTAACCACGTAACATTGAGGTTTGATTATGAGTAAATTAAGTTACAGGATCGCTTCATAGATTCGATTCAGGTCTCACTCAAATAATATGAAAAGCAAAAATAATATTTTGAAGCTAAACGAATTTTCTTCAGCTTAGGAAATCACTAGAAGTAATATTAACACAGCCATGTTAGTCTAAGGCGATATTACTAATATTATTTTTATTAATCTCACCACCACACCCCCAATGACATTAATTAAAGTATATATGATCCACCGGGATTCGAACCCGGGTTATCACACACATATTTTTGCCACCTTAACCATTACACCACCAGGACGGTTAAAGGTTTATGCACACGCCTACGACTTATTATCCATTCTCGAATACTGGATATTAATCTAATCATGTTCATACTCCCAACCGCACTATAGTAGCCTACTGTTTAAGTGAGAGGAAAGAATATTCATGGGGCACAGATCATATGAGACAATAGCATCACCATGCTAAGCACCGTTAAGAAATGTAAGCTTAATTAAAAGAAAATGAAAGAACTCGTAAGTAGTAATATAAAACAATAGTATTACTTTCATCATAACCCAATTACTTAAAGAGTTGCTTTAGTCCACAAGTTAGTTAACTAAAATAGTTAAGTACATAATAATAGCGTCAACGTTAATTCCCAATCACATATCTCACTAACCAACATAACGTAAGTGTTTACACCGAACACACTTAACACACACATATATAATCTGACTGACAGTCACAATCCCATTATAATACTTCACCCCGTCTTCCTCCAGCTGCAAGTTCACCTTCCCCAACTCCAAATGAGACTGATTTGAATGCCCACTACTCGGGTCTTATATACTAAACAATGATGGTGTAGGAACAAATCACAAGGCGGGAGGTAGTGCCTGCTCCTATCACAGCTCCTCGAGTTGCATAGCAGGTGCATGGTCCAATGGGGTCTCCTGGCGTCGATCATACGTCATAGCGTCGGATCATCGAAGTAGTTTGCAGGGTCCCCTATGACGCACGCAGGTGTGAAGGCTTGTTTGCTGGTATGTGGACGAGCTGGTTTCCCACTCGCTAGTTCGCTCGCTGGTCTGCTTCGCCGCTGGGGTAGTTTGACACTCCTTCAACTCTAATTCTAACTCTTAAATTAACATACAGGGCTCCGTATGTCAGAATATATATATATATATATATATATATATATATATATATATATACAGTATAATATATATATATATATATTTTTGGTTCATGTCGCCATAATATGAATATTAATAACTCTCCTGTAATTTTTTCAGGAAACGAATTTCTATAAACCCTACTATGACTGCCGAAACCAATATATGATTAGTAATGGTTTTCAATTATTTACCGCAATTAATTGGCTTCGCCTGTAATTAAGGTAATTGGGTTAATAATTTAGAAATAGATTACAATTACTCGCAGGTAGTTGATAATTACTATTATAGTTCATAATATACCATAATTCAAATTTGTCATTGAAATAATATAAGATAATTCATGTGGTCGTAACAATTTGAAGGCATACGTATACAGCTGCATGTATGTAAAGACCCTCACACGCAGTATACATATGAACACATACATAATTTACACGCATACACAATCATTCATTATACATTCACAACAATTAACTCTAACACACATACATACGTTGCTAACAAATATATTGTATATTTTTGTGTATTGTTATTTTTCACATCTCAGGATTGTATAATTGCATTCTTTATTGTAAAGAATGAAAGCCATAATGTCATATTAGTAATTTTCACTGTTTTGCTGCCATGATATAGAATCTAAAGATGATCAGCCAATATCATTATTTAAATATTGCTCTATTTAAGCTGCAGGTCGCTGTATTTTTCAGGTTTCTTATTTAAATGTATTAAGAGTAAGGTGCCAACACGTTGTATTGATATATAACAAATATTAAAGTAATATCCAAATCAAGTGGATGCCAAAAAGGTACACTGTCGAATAATTTAGCATTGTAATCGTTATGATAATTATGAATCAGTTGCTTAGAAATAATACTAACACAGATGATCATGACTAAGGGAAGAAAGGGACCTATAGTATAGTACAGTAGGGGTGGATATTGTGGTATATAATTTATGATAAACTATTGTCTATTCTTAATGAACTTAATGAACTGGGATGTCTAGACTCGCCATAGTAAATATAACAGAGATAAAAGGATGGGAAAACTCAGTGAATTGAACCTTAACAATATACAGTATATATATATATATATATATATATATATATATATACATATATATATATAACGTCTTCCCTTCTTGCTGGAAGCTTGCTCTCATCTCTTGTATCTCTAAGTTTTGGAAACTATTCTTACTTCAAATTTTTTTAAGCATTTATCCTCTCATAATCTACAATCAGATCGCCAGTATGGCTTCCTTAACTCCCAAAAAGCGGGCATGCTTGTTTACTTGGCCGTATTGCTGGGCGGGTATATTTACCGAAAACGAGCTTCATTCCATGCTCTTTTTAATACATTAGCAAGAGCCAGAGTGTAATATAAATATATATCCGTGAAAGGGCGATAATAGAACTTTCCAATGCCATCTGAATCATCCCTGTACGACCACAGGTTATCTTTCAACGATTGTGTAACCGGAGGTGAAAATGCCTTAAAATAAGGTATTTTTCCCGTTTTTGTCCTTGTTGCGCGAGGTAGGGAGGTGGGGATGAGGCATAGTACGTGTCAGTGATGGCCCCAAGGTGGTGGCGAGCGGTCCGAGGCCAGCTATCGTCCTCCCAACGTGCAGTGTCTCTCTCATAGCTCATAACTTCCTCAAAATGGCACCCTTGATATGAAGGGCATCGCAGGGGTGGCCAATATTCTCTCTCCCGTCGTCATATGACGGTCGGTTTAGGGTTAAGGGTCACTCTACTGGTGATCTTCTTTCATATCTTACTAACTCTTGGTCATCCTCCTTTCGGGACTTCGATAAGACTTTTTATATTGCGTTAGACATATCGAAGGCCTTCGAAAGAGTCTGGCACAAATCTCTAATTTCTAAACTACCCTCCTTCAGTTTCTATCCCTCCATCTGTGCCTTTGTCTCTAATTTCCTTTCCGGTCTTTCCATAGCTGCGATTGTGGACGGCCATCCTTTACTTCCTCATCCTATCAACTCCGGTGTTCCTCAGGGATCTGTCCTATCTCGTATTCTCTTTCTAATTTTCATAAATTATCTTCTCAACTGTATCTCCAGTCCTATCCATTCATTTGCAGACAACTCTACCTTACACTATTCAATTAGTTTCCCAGAACACCCCAACCAGCAATCCCTCAAAAGCAAACATAATGAAGCCATGAACACTTATCTTCTGATCTAACTACCATCTCCAATTGGGGCAGAGAAAACTTTCTTACCTTTAATGCTTCCAAAACCCAATTTCACCATCTATCTACCCGCCTGTGAACTCACAGCGGACTTTCCCTTATTCTTCAACAATACAAAAATCAACCCTTTCTCTTCTCTCAGTATTCTTGGTATCTCTTTTTCTTCTGCTCTCTCTTGGAAGGACCATATTACCAGTCTTGCTAAGGCGACCTCCCAGAAGTTGGATGTGCTCAACCGCCTCAATGGGTTCCTTACCCCTGCTCAGCTTCTTGCTCTGTACAAGGGCAGAGTGCGTCCTTGTATTGAGTATTGTTCACATGTGTGGGGAGTATCCTCTCACACAGCACTTCTAGACAAAGTAGAAAAGAAAACCTTTCGTATCATGAACTCCTGTCCACTCACTGACTCTATGCAATCTCTCTTTCTTCGCCGCAATGTTGCATCTCTCTCGCTATTCTATCGGTACTACAATAATCAGTACTCCTCAGAACTTTCTCAGTGCATACCACCTCCTCTACGTAGGGTACATAGTGCTCGTCTTGCAACACAATCCCACCCCTACTCTGTACAACTCTCCAACTCAAGAGTGAAACGTTACTCCCAATCATTATTCTATTCAACAGCTGAGCTCTGAAAGTATTTCCCTCATCCTATGACTTAAATTGTTTCAAACTCTGTGTGTCCAGACATTTTGACTCGAACGCTTCTTAATTTTGGCCCTGTCACTCTTTTAACTCCTGGGGAGGCACTTGTCACAGGCAGTTTTGCCTTGTGTCTCCCTCATCCACATAAAGAAAAAACAAAACAAAAACAATATATATATATATATATATATATATATATATATATATATATAGAGAGAGAGAGAGAGAGAGATCTTTCTCACTCAATCACACATTCTTATGCTCTTTTCCATTTTACCAAGCATACTGTTACGACCGGGCACTCGGGTACACTAGGGCTCTTACACAGGACTCGAGTATGGCTCGCTGCCACAACGGAAACACACGATCCCAACCCCAGAGTACTGCCAGCCGAACAAAAAACGCCACTACCCTCCAGAGTTCTATCTGCTATAACGGGGTATACAAGAACTCGGTACTAGCGTTTCACACAACAGACTAATAACAAGACGGGAGTTATCTAGTCTGGTCAACAATCAAACAAAGAAGAAAGTACTACAACACTAAAGAATAGTGTTGGCCGAAGCCGAAGTAATCCACCCTTGAACTAAGAACTTAAGAAGTCCTCCACCCTCTACTTCGGATCGGCACTATTACGTTACGTTAAACAATAGTCCTCGAGCATCAAGCAAGGAATCTTCTGATAAGTTAGATGCTTCTCGAATACTCATAAGAAGTAAGTATCGGATTTTGAACAGCAATTTAATGAATAACTCACTGGTAATTAAAGGCTTTAAATTGACATAAGAAGAATTATAAGAATAAGCAATAGGATATGGCAAACATTAAGAAGAAGTACTCCGACAATGCACTGGCAATAGCCTACTAAGATTGTGCTCGGGGGCCACTAATCTCTGAAGTAGCTAGGCGTGCCACACATGAAATCAATAGTGCAGAAACAATAATATACATAAGGAGAAGCTTCAATACTATACTGTATCTGCTGGTCGAGCAAAGTCTAGCTGGGATATCTAAGGTTAAGAGACAATGGCTGAGCAAGCGGCTCGTAGCCTAGCGAGGTCCTTAAGACTGTGCGGCCAAATTACGGTAATTGACGGGATGCTCTCTTGAGAGATCCTGATCACTAGTATCTGGTTCTCTCCTGGCGATCCTCTCAAAGTCAAGCAAATGAGATAGCACAGTGTTGGGTGGCACAGGCAAAAGCCCTCACTCGCAACACAGTGCTAAACTCCCACGGTACACAGTCAGAAAGACCACCTAGGCGTTCCACGTCTCCGTTGCAATTGTACTGGTTCAACCGCAACCTAGTACTCATAGGAAATCACAACTCAGAAACCCTATCCCAGTCTAGCATTGCCTAAACCAGCAGAAAACAGGAACATGAATAATCGCATACAGGGAAATGCATATACGAGTGCAACAAACATCAATCAATCCTATTCTAGTTAACCCTTCCAAAAATAGGCTATCTAACAGGCACTTATCTCGTGAGAACTCAAGCGATAATACTTTGGCTGACTAAATCTGCACCAAAGGGGTCATGGAGGTTAAACAGGGACGAGAAGAGAAGAAGATAGGCTGTTCAGAGAGTAGAGAAAGTTCACATCAGTCGGAAGAATATGGATAGTTGCAAGGGATATGAGAGGTCGCTTTGCCTGATGAGTTCTGAAGAAATGGTGGCAAGAACCTCTCTTTTTATACTCGGCCCTCTAGCGGCATATCTCAAACTACTTAAGGACCGCCCACTGGCAATCATGACGTCATATTCTCTCTCAATCTGGGATCGACAAAGAACTTCCCACGCGCTGAAAGGGAGGAAGGGAGGAGGGAGGAGGGAATTAGGCCTATCTGCCCGCGTGGCGCACTCACTGGTCCCCGTTACGTAATATCTCTCTCTCTCTCCTCTCATCATTACATATAAGTCCCACACACAATACTTATAACTAATGATATAAAATAGAACTCGTTGACTCAGATGAAAACAAAATACATATTTATAATACTTATAGTACAACGGCTCACATAAACTAAGTTAGGAAACTCTACACAGACTACAGCCAAAGTTCCTGCCCTGACGATCCTAGCGAGAGTGGGGCCTGACTGGGCGTTCTGTACAGCATGCTCATACTCGACATGCGTCACACCTCCCCCAAGATTTTACTTGCTCAACCCTGAGCTAAAATCTGATATACAGAACCCCATCAAACCCCTCACACCCAGCGACCGCATGGCACTAAAACAACGCTGAGTTTATCACTAAAACACATCTTATAAAAAAAAAAATTCACATTTCATAACTCCTCCCAACAATAGTAAAAGACATAATATCATGCTCCCAGAGCGAGCTTACAGCAGCTCAGCCGTTTGATAGTTCGTGGACTACTCAAACACTATAGGCTATGACAAACTTATACAATTATCTATATCAAAAAGAAAGAGTTTTTATATGATTTTTTATATTTTAATATGTTTTTTTCCGGCTGCACTATAAGGGCAGCCTATTTTCTTCTATACCAAACGCTCAACAATCCTGCTTTACGACCCAATACGCTGGGCTACAACCGCGAGCCAACAAGCACCAAGCGCAAAATACTACTCAAACCAAAGCAGGAGGCTACCCGTGTGTCAATCTCTTCGGGATCATACACCTGTGATAGCCTACGACTGATCATCTACCCTCGATAAACAATCCGCAATCACATTGTCACATCCCGCAATATGCCGGATGTCCAGGTTATACTCCTGCAACATCAATGACCACCGGGTCAGTCTCATATTGCGATTGTGAAATTGATTTAGGAATCTCAAAGGGTGATGATCAGTGTAGATAACCACGACTGGGCCATAGGCTGGAACATACACCTCGAAGTGCCTGAGTGACAGCACAATCGCCAGTAATTCCTTTTCTATTGTAGAATAGTTCTTTTGTGCAGCATTGAACTTCTTAGAAAAGAAACTTACTGGGTGTTCCACACCTTCATTGTCTGTCTGTAGCAAGACGGCACCAGCCCCTACACCACTAGCATCTGTTGCCAGCTGAAAAGGCCTGTTAAAGTCTGGGGCCCTGAGTATCGGGTGAGTACACAGCAAATGCTTCACTAAATTAAAAGCCTTTTCACACTCAGGCGCCCACAAAAACTTTTTGTCTTTAGATAACAAATCTGTGAGAGGTGCCAACACCGTAGAGTAACCTTTTATAAAGCGTCTGTAGTAGCCTATCATACCCAAGAATCTCATGATCTGCTTCTTGGTGGTTGGGTGCGGAAATTTATTGATAGCCTGTACCTTGTTCTGAGGAGGGCACACCTGTCCCCTTCCCACTACAAACCCAAGGTACTGCACAGTGGCTTTTACGAAGTCACACTTTGCCAAATTTACTACCAGACTTGCTTCACTAAGTTTCCGGAACAAGGTCTCCAGGTGCTCACAATGGCTCTCAAAGTCGTCATCATAAATGATTACATCGTCCAAGTATACGGTGCAATTTGGAATGTCCTTGACAATTTCATTCATCAGGTTCTGAAACGTTGCTGGTGCATTCTTAAGTCCGTAGGGCATAACATTACACCGGTAAGTACTCCCGTCCACCACAAAACCACATACCTCTTTAGCGCGCTCGGACAAAGGTACTTGCCAGTAACCTTTTACTAAATCTACTTTAGACAAAAACCGAGCATTACCAATTTTATCAACACTATCATCAACCCGAGGAAGAGGATATGGGTTAGTTGGAGTCAAACCGTTTAGCCTACGGAAATCAATACAGAAGCGTACCTTGCCATCTGGCTTAGGCTGCAGTGTTACGGGGGAAGTCCATTTAACGGTGCCTTTCTCTATCAACCCTCTACCGAGCATATACTCCAACTCATCCCTCAGAGCGGGTAGTTTTATGGGGGGCACACGGTATGGGATTGACTTAAAGGGTAGATGGTGCCCCACGTCAACATCATGCATAGCCTGAGTAGTGAGGCCTGGATGTTCAGCGAATACAGTGGGGTATAAACCGAGCAACTGACGGATAGCTTCAAATTGCGGCTCAGGCAAATGGGCTATAGCCTCGTCAGCCCTTAGGCTCGAGTTCCCCGCCCACTGATCCGCTGAAACATGGTGATCCCAGCTATCCTCCTCTGAAGCTTGACTGTCCCCCTCTCCTTCTCCACCACGGCCGCAACAAGCCAACACAGGGACAGTGAGAGGCTCAGAGGGGCGCCTCACATACTCTTTTATCAGGTTCACGTGACATAACTGATTCTTCTTCCTCCTGTCTGGAGTGGCAACAAGGTAATCTAGGTCCGAAATTTTCTCCACAATTTTATAGGGTCCAGTATACTTCGCCGACAAGGGGTTACCCACCAAAGGCAACAAAATCAACACCTCCTGTCCCACAATGAACTCCCGGAGCTTCACTTTGCGATCATACCTGTCCTTCATTAAAGCTTGTGACCCTGTTAAATTCCGACCTGCCATCTCCAGACTCTTAAGCATGCGCTCACGGCTTTCAAACACATACTTCAACAAGGAACAAGGCGGCACAGTTCCTTCCCAAATTTCCCGCAGCATATTAAGGGGGCCCCTGACTCGGTGTCCAAAAATCAGCTCGTTTGGACTAAATCCCAGGCTCTCACCAGGCACTTCCCGAGCAGCAAACAGTACATACGGCAATCCAAGATCCCAATCTCTTCCGTTATCAGCACAATAACACCTGAGCATGCTTTTAAGGGTGGCATGCCCCCGCTCAAGCACCCCTTGGCTCTCAGGGTGATACGCTGACGATACCACCGCCCGTATTCCATGCTGTTGCATTGTTTGCTTAAAGAGATTGAAGGTGAAATTGGACCCCTGATCAGACTGAATCTCCTCCGGGTACCCGTACCTTGAAAAGTACCACAACAAGTTACTGACTACCGTCTTAGCCATGCCGTTTTTCATGGGGTATGCATCGGGGTATCTAGTGGCAACATCCATGATGGTTAACAAAAATTTATTACCAGCCTTTGTGGGAGGGAGGGGACCAACCATGTCAACAACAATCTTACTAAAAGGTGGCCCAATTACAGGAATAGGGTGCAACGGAGCTTTAGGAATAACTTGGTTTGGTTTCCCGACCCGTTGACAAATATCACATGAGTTTATCCAGGACTGCACATGAGACTTCATCCCCGGCCACCAAAACAACTTCCCCAAAGCCGCCACCGTTTTTCTTACCCCCAAATGTCCTGCCAGCGGTGTGTCATGCGCCAAACTCAGTAGGCTATCCCTGCACTCCCGCGGCACCATCAACTGGTCCACTACCCCGGACCCCATCTTCCAGCTACGGTTAGGGTCTTGAAAACGCCGATACAGGATGCCATCTAAATAAAAAAAATCTCCCGGCTGTGCATCACCGTCCTCGTCGAGCTCCACAGCTCCATTAGCACACGTTTGGAGCTCAGGGTCCTCCAGCTGCAACCGACGTATATCTGAGGGTGCCAAGCGATCTAACTGCTCCCGGAGCAATGCATGACCCTCCCCGATACTGAGCTGCTCCCTCTGTCTCTCTCGATGTTCATAACGTTGCTGTCGTGGAGACTCGTCATGCCCAGCCTCGTCACTCTCGATGACAGGCCCAGGGGCTACTCCAGAACTAAGTAATGGTGCTAATACTGAATCACCCAGGAGAGCCGCCGAGTCAAAACTCTTAAAACCAACTCCAGCTTTAGCCTCCTCCTGTTGATCGTTCCTCTGCTGGTCTGAAGACGGAGGACTAGGCTGTGACACTTTAGCTGCCCGAGCTCGGGTGACAGCACACGCCATGGGTTGTGCCTGGCACCGCTCGACCCACTCTCGCTCTTCCCTACTCACGTCGGCCGGCCTCTCGGCAACGACTAAGGGTAGAACCTCAGAAGCGGGCATTGCAAAGTCGTTGCCGAGAAGAAGGTCGACGCCCTCCACTGGCAGTTTCTCCACAATCCCAACATCCAATTCACGTGCCACACCATCCACCTCCAACTCCAACCGCACCAGCGGGTATGACCGAGTTGCATTAATACCCTGCACCACCACCACCCGAGCCGCATTTATAGGGTAGCCAGTCAAGTTTTTCATCAAAGTCTGGGAAGCACCTGTATCACGCAAGACCTCTACTCCATGCTTGCGCCCCGCCCACATCACGCAACCCCGTCCTCTATGGTCGCAAAAAACATCCTGAGCAGGGTTCGAGCCTCCCAGGTGCTTCTGCATTGGCTGTGCCTCAGCCTCTGACGAACTGCCCCGGGCAAACTCAGAAGGCTTCAGAGACACACCAATGTTGCAGGCCAAAGACACAGCTGCTGTAGGTGGTTTGCTAGGACAGACTCTTGCAAAGTGCCCCTTTTTATGACATTGATAACACTCTAACTCCCCTTTGGGCTTCCCTTGGTACTGGGAAGGGCCCGGCCCCTTCTTAAATGGGACGGTGCTAGTCTTGTGGTCAGTCTTGGTATCATAACTCTTGTACTTGTTTGCATAAGATATATTACTAACTCGGGGGGGTGGGGCGTCACGCCCCTTCTTACCTGCCTCACTACGCTGGGCAGACCCGCACCCACGAATTAATGATAGCCGGAGGTCAGCCATCTCAGCTGCCTCCTGTAGAGTTTTTGGATTCTTTTCTTTAATAGTTAAAGTCATTTCTGCACCTGTACACTTATAAAACTGCTCGAGCAGAAACAGCTCAGTCAACTGTTCGGCCGTCTCAGCTTTCTCAGAACGTGTCCAGTTTGTAAGTGCATCTTTTAAGTCCCGGGCATGTTCAAGAAAGGTCGCCTCCCTAGTCTTTGTAACACCCCGAAACTTCAATCGATATGTTTCTGGTTGCAACTCGTATGCCCGTAGGACAGCTCTCTTCAATTCTGGGTAGTCAATGCAAGACTCTAAAGGCAGTGCATCATAAGCCTTCAGACCCTTACCCGTAAGTCTTGAGGAGACCAGAGCTGCCCACTTCTCTTCAGGCCAATTATGCTCCCTACACTTCTTCTCAAAACGATTAAAAAATTCTGTGACTTCAGTTTCACTAAATGCCGGCACCAACTTGACTAAGTGGGACAAGGACTGTTCTCTTACTTGGCCCTCCCGGCCCATCCGAATCCCTGTCGACTCTGCACGAGTCTTATCTAAGTCTATCTGAGCACAATATTTCTCGGAGTCGTATCTAAGCTCAGCCTCGTGCCTCCTAGTCTCATCCTCGTGCCTCCTAGTCTCATTCTCCTGCTTCCTAGACTCAGCCTCAATCGCATACTTCCTAGACTCAGCCTCGATTGCATACCTCCTAGACTCATTCTCCATTTTAGCAAGCTCGAGTTTAAATATCATCTCAGGAGACAGGCCGGAAGAGGGAGCTGCCACTACTGAAGGAGGGGGGGCAAGAACTGGGGAACCACCATACGCACCGCCCGAGGGCCCTCCAATCTTCCAATGCTCATCCCTCTGTGGGAGAGTGCTAACCTCCGGCAACTGAGTGGACGGCACTGTGGGAGTCGAGTGAGAGGGGATCTGGGGAGGAACCCCCCCAAACGCCCTCTCCTCCGAAACCCCATGTCGCCCACGCAACACCCAGGAAATCAGCTCCCCCTTGGACATCCCTCCTACATTGGATAGACCCAAAACCTTGGCTATCAGGTGCAAGCCATAAACATTCACCCCAGTCAGCCTCTCCTCCGTCACATGGTACTGCTTACTCACAAAAAGTCTAGCATCCTCCTCACTAGTTACTAACGGCACCTCCTCACTTAGCATCTCTCGCTCCTCGTCAGTACTAGGGCCCGACATACTGAAGTTCACCAAAAAATTCTCGAGACAAAAGTGTTAAACTCCCTTATGCAAGCACTAATTACTAAATTAACTGGAGTCTCTTAAATGCTCTCCTAATTGCCTTACAAAAAAAAATATTCTTCAATATGTACGCTAAAGTACGAACAAACAAATGTTGTACAACTCTGCAAAAAATTATACTGTTCACAAAATCCTAAGCAAGGTCGCCATTTGTTACGACCGGGCACTCGGGTACACTAGGGCTCTTACACAGGACTCGAGTATGGCTCGCTGCCACAACGGAAACACACGATCCCAACCCCAGAGTACTGCCAGCCGAACAAAAAACGCCACTACCCTCCAGAGTTCTATCTGCTATAACGGGGTATACAAGAACTCGGTACTAGCGTTTCACACAACAGACTAATAACAAGACGGGAGTTATCTAGTCTGGTCAACAATCAAACAAAGAAGAAAGTACTACAACACTAAAGAATAGTGTTGGCCGAAGCCGAAGTAATCCACCCTTGAACTAAGAACTTAAGAAGTCCTCCACCCTCTACTTCGGATCGGCACTATTACGTTACGTTAAACAATAGTCCTCGAGCATCAAGCAAGGAATCTTCTGATAAGTTAGATGCTTCTCGAATACTCATAAGAAGTAAGTATCGGATTTTGAACAGCAATTTAATGAATAACTCACTGGTAATTAAAGGCTTTAAATTGACATAAGAAGAATTATAAGAATAAGCAATAGGATATGGCAAACATTAAGAAGAAGTACTCCGACAATGCACTGGCAATAGCCTACTAAGATTGTGCTCGGGGGCCACTAATCTCTGAAGTAGCTAGGCGTGCCACACATGAAATCAATAGTGCAGAAACAATAATATACATAAGGAGAAGCTTCAATACTATACTGTATCTGCTGGTCGAGCAAAGTCTAGCTGGGATATCTAAGGTTAAGAGACAATGGCTGAGCAAGCGGCTCGTAGCCTAGCGAGGTCCTTAAGACTGTGCGGCCAAATTACGGTAATTGACGGGATGCTCTCTTGAGAGATCCTGATCACTAGTATCTGGTTCTCTCCTGGCGATCCTCTCAAAGTCAAGCAAATGAGATAGCACAGTGTTGGGTGGCACAGGCAAAAGCCCTCACTCGCAACACAGTGCTAAACTCCCACGGTACACAGTCAGAAAGACCACCTAGGCGTTCCACGTCTCCGTTGCAATTGTACTGGTTCAACCGCAACCTAGTACTCATAGGAAATCACAACTCAGAAACCCTATCCCAGTCTAGCATTGCCTAAACCAGCAGAAAACAGGAACATGAATAATCGCATACAGGGAAATGCATATACGAGTGCAACAAACATCAATCAATCCTATTCTAGTTAACCCTTCCAAAAATAGGCTATCTAACAGGCACTTATCTCGTGAGAACTCAAGCGATAATACTTTGGCTGACTAAATCTGCACCAAAGGGGTCATGGAGGTTAAACAGGGACGAGAAGAGAAGAAGATAGGCTGTTCAGAGAGTAGAGAAAGTTCACATCAGTCGGAAGAATATGGATAGTTGCAAGGGATATGAGAGGTCGCTTTGCCTGATGAGTTCTGAAGAAATGGTGGCAAGAACCTCTCTTTTTATACTCGGCCCTCTAGCGGCATATCTCAAACTACTTAAGGACCGCCCACTGGCAATCATGACGTCATATTCTCTCTCAATCTGGGATCGACAAAGAACTTCCCACGCGCTGAAAGGGAGGAAGGGAGGAGGGAGGAGGGAATTAGGCCTATCTGCCCGCGTGGCGCACTCACTGGTCCCCGTTACGTAATATCTCTCTCTCTCTCCTCTCATCATTACATATAAGTCCCACACACAATACTTATAACTAATGATATAAAATAGAACTCGTTGACTCAGATGAAAACAAAATACATATTTATAATACTTATAGTACAACGGCTCACATAAACTAAGTTAGGAAACTCTACACAGACTACAGCCAAAGTTCCTGCCCTGACGATCCTAGCGAGAGTGGGGCCTGACTGGGCGTTCTGTACAGCATGCTCATACTCGACATGCGTCACAATACATTATGTTAATGCTTAGTCTGGGAAATGAGATAGTGTGAGAAAATAGGCAGCTAGGAGAGGCTCGACAAAAATGGAGAGGAGATGAGTTTAATAAAGAGGTGCATTGTAATAGTAGTGATAGTAGGTGGTAATAGTAGTGGTAGTGAGTGG
>JBAKBP010029863.1:0-26538 GCA_037953745.1 Lithodes maja | reverse complement strand
GTTGGCCTTTGTACTCCTTTGTCAGACTCTCTCACTCTCTGGGGGGTCAAAACAGAGAGAAAGGGTGTGTGTATGTGTGTGTGTGTGTGTGTGTGTGTGTGTGTGTGTGTGAGAGAGAGACAGAGAGTGAGAGGATATAGTGATAGTTAAGGTACAAGAAATTATAAATAATAGTTAGTATATCAAAGACTTCCAGGGAGATTCTCTTGGTCTACTGCATCACACTTACTGCCGTGTGCACAATACTATCTACTCTCTTCTTTAACTGTTCAACTGAAAAACTAATTACAACCTCTGATAAAGATCTGTTCCAGGTAAAACAGATCTTGTATGTGGACAACGTTATCACATATACTAGTGCTAAACCTCTGCATTTCTAACTTCCAGCCATTGTCGCTTAGTGTATTCATATTATATACTGTACATTATCAAACCAATTTAGTATTTAATAAGTTGGTCTGGTAGTCTACTAGTGTCCAACGAAAGGAACCGAGATCTCTCAATCGAGCCTTACTACTCAATCTCCTAATAGGAGCGTTCACAGAAGTCACAAATCTGACATTGGTGTGACTAATTGGTTTGATTGATGGTTAGATGGACCATAGTGACCATCCATAATCTTGTCATTTAAGGGGGTGACCTGCTTTTCTCCTCTCCTTTTCTCTCTTTCTCTTGGTTGTATCCATTGCGGCATCTACCATGTCTCGGAACATTCTCTCAATTTAACCCCCCCCAGACAGATTATATTAACTTACTTACGGGTTGGCAGAGCGCCCAGTATTTCCCCACAACAGTCTTTCTCACACTGAGGGACCGATAGAAGTCGGAGGAATTTTGGGTTCCCATCAACCGACAGATTATGATCTAACTTACTGAGCTCAAAATGACGCCAAAGCGTCATAAAACTTATTATTGAGCTATTTCACTAGGTTCATATGACGCGACCGCGACATTTGATACTTTTGGGCGAAACCATCATATGACGCGGTCGCGTCATATGAGACGGAGAGGGTTAATATGAACCATGCTAAGTTGTTCAATCCCTTTAAGATTGCTCACATTTCCTCCCAAGTTTAATGGCATCTGGAAGCTAGCGGTTTACACTATGTAGCCTAATAACAGTGTCGTTAAGGGGGGTCACCTGCTTGTTTTATCTTTCTCTCCTTTTCTCTCTTTCCCTGGCTTGTATCCATTCGGCCCCATTCAGCCAACTGTTTTAAGACATTTATCCCAATCCAGGTGTCGATTTCTTCCTGGCTAGTCATAGCGAGCCAGCATTATATGGAGAAATCCGGCTTCGCCGGAGAAATTTTTCTATCGAAAAATTTACAAATTTAGCTTGCTGTCAAAACAAAAATATATATATGATCGTTCGCTACTGCTCGCCAGGATAATATTGACACCTGGAGGGGATAAACGTCTTAAAACAGTAGGCTGAATGGGGCCGAATGGACACAAGCCAAAGCGAGAGGGAGAGAAAGAGAAAACAAGCGAGGTGGGCTCCCTTAAGATAATATGATACACAACAAAATGTCAATGACAAATCACTGTGGAACTCTGGAAGTGACAGGAGGCCAGGTCATACAGAAGACAAACATGAATCACATGCTTGTTCGCTGTATACCCGGTAACCAACATTATGTCCACTTAGTTACCTACGTCAACTAACAATTAACCCCTGTTACGCTGGCCAGCTTGCCAGAATGTGCTCGTACTCGCTAGCGCTCGCCAGGGCAGTGGAATGGGCTATAATAATTGTAGAACGATGTTCTTTCTTTCCTAATATTCATGTAGTCACAGCCAGATCAGTGGTGGTCTTTATTCTTGTCTGTGACACATGGAAGTATTTTATATTAGTGATAGAGTATAAGATATGCAGAGTGAAGTTAAAGGAGAAAGAGCGAGGTAGGCAGAGAGGTGGTAGTGTGTGCGTGTGTATGTGCGTTTGCCTCCCTCGCTCGCGCGGGCTTTCCCAGGCCCTTGATTGGCTGGCGCGCTTGGCGCGTCCTAAGGACGCCTGCATTTCATGACGTAGTGGTCTGTGATTGGGTGCCGCTGTCCTAGTCTTGGTGCTGGGGGCCCCGCCGCGCTTCTCCTGCAGAGCTTGGCATAGCGTGCCTGGTACTAGACGTCCCTTGCAATCTGTCCCCCAATCTAACCCCCTATACTACTGTTTCTCTCTCTGAACTTCTTTTTTTCCATTACTTCTCATCTTTATTCAATTACTTATCCCTTCTGGTTCTGCATACGACTTCCATAGTCAGCCAGTCGTATTACCAGCACCAGTTCTCACATATATGTTTTGCACTAGCTTTAGGGATTATTAGTCATAGTCACATGAGTCATATTATCATACGGGTGCTTCTAATTGTTGAGTTGTTCTTTGTTACTATTCAATGCTAGACAGTGGACCTTTATAGGCAGGTCATTTGAGCATAAATCTAAAGAAGTTATCCTAACCCTTTACAATTCCTTAGTCCGCCCTCTTCTGGAATACTGCGTTCAATCCTGGTGCCCTTATTACCAAAAAGATATAAACAAGCTAGAACGAGTTCAACGTAGAGTTACCAAATGATACCTAGCCTAAAGAACAAACCATACGAAGAGCGTCTTAGAGAATTAAATCTATTTCCTTTAACCCAGTGCAGATTAAGAGGTGACTTAATTCAAGTGTTCAAAATCATCAAAGGCATCGACAATATGAACTGTAGTAAGTACTTCACTATCGACCAATCTAATTACACGCGGGGAAACGGTTGCAAAATTATTGGTAAATCTTTTAACTCACACGAATCTAAGAATTTCTTCTTCAATCGAGTTGTCAACTTGTGGAATGGGCTTCCCCGAAACGTTATAGACTGCATCACCGTTGATTCATTTAAACTCCGCCTAGACAAATATCTCGCATCAAACCCGCGACTGACTGCGTTTGTAAATGAATAACTTTATTTTATCCCCCCCTCAGTTACTAACCCATCTGTCCCCTACTAACTTCCTAATCCTGCCACGGACATTAGTTCCAGGGCAGTAATTCCCTTTCCAATGTTCCCTTACCCACTCTAAACCACTGTTTGGACACTTGATCCTCAGTGTTTTGGAGGACAAGCAACCTAGAAGGGTCACTAGATCTGTTGTTGCTTGATTTCCTTTGTACTCCTTTGTACTCCTTTGTATCTTTAGTCGTTGTCTGAGTTACGTATATGGCGAGTCAAAGCCTATACGACTTCGACGGAGCTAGGTGCCTGTAACCTTTGTGCATATTTTTCCTTTGCGAGTGTAGCAGTATACGAGCGAAGGGCTTTTGCCTACTCTTGCTCGTATGCTCGCTACCTCATTGTGTTGACTTTTGTGGAGCGCCAGGGCAAGACCAGATACTTGAGATCTGGACTTACCAAGAGAGCCTCCTAGTCAATTAACGTAACATAAGGGAAATCTGTTCAAGGGGAGACAGTAGGCTACGAGCATGCTTGCGCTCTGCCTAGCCTCCTGGTACCTTTTATGCCGCTGCTAGACTTTATTAGTAATAAAGACAGCATTGTGTTTATTAACTTTATCTGTGTATGCTTTAGGAATTCACGTATTATTTTAGCCTAGGTTGATGCTTGGTGCACAACCCAGTATGGCTGTTACTTTGGCTAAGGAAGTACTGTTTTGAGTGGCTATTATTAGTGCTGTCACAGAGTTGTTGCACTCCCTTGTTATATATATGTATCCTACTTATTGGTGTATTTAAGATACACGCTTTGGTGTCCTGCCCCTGCATTATGTCTGTGCTATATTAACGAGCATCTTAGAGCATCAGATGTTTCCAGAAGATTCCATATCTGATTTGTTACGACCGGGACTGCGAATAAAACAAGGGCACTTAATGATTGGACTAGTAATAGGGCACTCTGCAACAACGGTACGCTAGATCCAAACCCTCGAACTTATATGCCGGCGAACAAAACACCTATACCCTCCAGAGTTAACCTGCGATAACGGGGTATCCTTAACTGGGCATAAATGTACTCTACTTCAGGCTAACCCACACTGGTATAGCCTGATAACAAACATGATGCAAGTTACGTTAAAATGCATAAACAGGAATCTATGGAAAGATCAATTAAATCACTACAAGATTTAATACAATAAAAAGATGCTTCAATACAGTTACTTTAAACGACAATAAACTCTTCACTCCTATCTGAAAGAAAGTGAAGTATAGTCCTACAGCATAGACCTGGAAACTTCTGAAGAAAGTCTGATGCTCATAAGATGCTCGTATCACCCTAGTCTAGCGGGGGGTCTGTGGCCGTTTTGGGCCTTTTCAGGCCATTCTGACTGCTATATCAACCATCAGCATGAAAGGAACTGTATTGTGCCGAAAACTAGGTGGAAATCGCTACACAATGACACCACATACAGCTATGTAGCACTCGTGGAGCACTGACAGTGTTACCTCAAAGATGGAAGTTTAGCGGATTTTGCTACAGTGTTCACTTTTAGCGAACTATTGGTCACACTGTCATCCTCCCGTGCGGTGGGGGAACTGGAGTTAGTGTGGGCCGGGAGGCCACAGATGTCGGACGTATGGTTCATTACTGTTCCACCCATTTTCACTCGATTTTCACCCATTTTTCACCCGTTTTTTGCCAGTTTCTTTAACTCGACTTATGTTGCACGCCGCTCTTTAACCCTTCTTTAGCGGGCCCTCTGTGGCCGTTTTGGGCCTTTTCAGGCCATTCTGACTGCTATATCAACCATCAGTATGAAAGGAACTGTATTGTGCCGAAAACTAGGTGGAAATCGCTACACATTGACGTAACATACAGCTACGTAGCACTCGTGGAGCACTGACAGTGTTACCTCGAAGATGGAAGTTTAGCAGATTTTGCTACCTTGCTCACTTTTAGCGAACTATTGGTTACACTGTGATCCTCTCGCGCGGTGGGGGAACTGGAGTTAGTGTGGGCCGGGAGGCCACAGATATCGGACATATGGATCATTACTATCCCACTCATTTTCACTCGATTTACACCATTTTTTCACTCGTTTTTTGCCTGTTTTTTCAACTCGACTTATGTGGTGAGCCGCTCTTTAAGTGTTAAGGGTTAAACTATATAAAGGCAGGAGGCAGTACACCACACGTGTAAACCGAATACACCAAAAGATAGGACATATAATGTTAACTGACACGAGAATACTATAAATGCGCAACGGTAGCAATGCTCGACACTAAAAAAAGTACTCCCTCATCAACGAAACAGTCTACTATGGTTGTGCGGCTCAGCAACAACCTAGACTAATAAATGCCGTGAATAATAATGCGTACATATCAAAGAACTTATATTAAATACTAATAAGTGTCTACTCAATTAATAATGTCTAGCTGGGATACTCTAGGTAAGGAACTGGGGTTGAGCAAGACAGGCTCGTAGCCTAGCGATGTCCTTAAGACTGCATCCTTTAAGTTACGTTAATTGACTAGCGTGCTCTCTTGATAGATCCAGATCACAAGTATCTGGTTCTATCCTGGTGACCCTCTAAAGCCAAGCAAAGAGACAGCAAAGTGTGGAACTGGTACAGGCCAAAGCCCTCAGTCAACACAAAGCTGCACTCGCAAAGGACGCAACAGAAAAGACAACACAGGCTACCACAGGACCGGTCGAAGTCGTGTAGGTATAAGCAAACCGTACACACATCGAAGACAACGACTACAGTTACCTTATCCCAGTCTAGCATTAAATAAAAGAGCAAAAACACTAAATCAATAATGGAGACACACAGAGTCCTTAACCTATACTAACTGAGAACCCTCAAAACCTATTTTAAGTATATGTAAATATCTCTGAGGACGGCGCATGCAATACAATGGGCCGGCTATGGAAACCGTATGCAGAACCCAAGGGGATAAGTAATTGAATAAAGGCGAGAAGTAAGGGAAAAGAAGAAGTTCAGAGAGAGAAACAGTTCTAAAGGTGGTGATCGGGGGAGAGTATGCAAGGGGATGTTAGAAGCATGCGCGCCTAGCCTGTCCTGATGAGGACAGCTCCTGTGGACCCTGTTGTGAGTAGGCTTTGACGTCACCGAAAAGCCTTTGTAGAAGTGCACTAAAACCCAGTTAATTGATACCCCGTTATCCAGGAGATTAACTCTGGAGGGTTTAAATGTTTTGTTCACCGGCGTAATAGTTCGAGGGTTTGGAATTAGCGTACCGTTGTTGCAGATATAGCCTATCATCTAGTCCAATATTGAGTGCCCTTGTTTATTTCGTAGTGCCGGTCGTAACAAATGGCGACCTTAGACCAGAATATAGTGAACCGAATATTGCATTTTTTTTTTTTGAGAAATCTTATTGCCATTTGGGGTTGAATTTATTTCTCGCATTATTGGCAGTGGACATTGTTTTGAGGATATATAGAACTTGTTGGAGTTTATTGGTGACCTAGTATTGCACTCAAGAACATCTTCAAATATTTGTTGTGAATAAAGCTACGCGAGAGTTAGGCTACTTTTGTCTTGACTGAGAATTTTTTTGTTGACTCCATCATGTCACTGGACGGGTCTGAACATAGTGAGGGCACAGTGCGAGAGACAGGCGAGGAGGTGGAGAAGGTGGAGTTGTCTAACGGCGTTCGGGTGGTGAACAATGAGGAGAATGCTCGGATTTTTTTGGAGGAGCCTGTGTCGGCGGATCGGGTGTCGGGGCTAGACCGGTACGGACTGCAGTGTGTAGCCACGGTCTTAGGGTTGTCCGGTACTAGCGGTTTGTCGAGAGGTGAGCTGGTTACCTGGGTGCTCGGTGGGGTGCATGGGGCTTCGGGTGGAGTGGGAGCTGGGGCACCTTCTGCCCAGCCCCCATTCCACTCGACTCCTATCATGGCGCCCCCTCGGGCTCCGGAGCCGGGTACGTTCCCGCAGGCCGATGCCCGCTGGCGGTTGGGTATGCCTCTAGGTGGCTCACGGGGTGGGTCCCCAATAGTAGCACCCCCTCCTCAGGGTTTGTCTGCCGAGATGTTGTTTCAGCTCGAGCTCGCCAAACTTAAACAGCAAGAGCGACAGGCTGAGCTCGAGCTCGAGCAGCGAAAGCATGAGGCTGAGCTCGAGCAGCGTGAGCGAGAGTCTGAGCACAAGTTTGACTCTGAAAGGTATCGTGCCGATGTTGATCTAGAGAAAACTCGTGTAGAGGTGACAAGGAACCGGGTCGTCCAGGGGGGTCGAGCCCATGACCAATCCCTGTCGCATCTACTAAAGTTGGTTCCAGTGTTTGATGAGTTAGGAGTTACTGAATTCTTTCTCCGGTTCGAGAAAAAGTGCCAGGAGCACCAATGGCCCGAGGAGAAGTGGGCAGCCCTTGTTTCGTCATGTTTGACGGGTAATGCACTCAAGGCGTATGATGCTTTGCCCCTAGATTCCTGTGTGAATTACGAGGCGTTAAAAGAGGCTGTCCTGAGAGCATATGAGTTGCAGCCAGAGACCTATAGGCTGAAATTTAGGGCTGTTCCCAAAAGAAAGGAGAGTACTTTCCAGGAACACGCTAGAGAGCTGTCAGATGCATTTGAGAATTGGTTAAGATCAGAGAAGGCAACTACTTTTGAGGCAGTGAAGCAACTAGTATTGTTAGAGCAATTTTTTTAAATGTACTGGCAGTGACTTGACTCTTAACCTGAAAGAAAAGCAACCAAAAACTCTGCAGGAGGCGGCTAAGATGGCTGACCTCAGGTTGTCATTGATTCGTGGGTGCGGGTCTGCACAGAGAGCTGAGGCAGGTAACAAGGGGCGTACCACTCCACCCCCCCGAATTAATGACACAAATAATTATCAATTTAAGAGTACTGTTGCCAATTATGATCCCAAGTCGAAACCCTTCCCGTTAAAGAGAGGCCAGGGCCCTTCCTCACCTCAGAGGAAGTCCATGAGTGAAATGGAATGTTTCAAGTGTCATGAGAAGGGGCATATTGCGTGCTCATGTCCGAGCACGCCGCCTACAGCAGTGGTGTCACTAGTGAACAACATTGGCGTGTCTTTGAGGTCTTCCGCGTTTTCCCGGGGTAAACAGTCGGTTGCGAAGTCATCGCCGGTGCAGAAGCAGCAGGAGGACTCGTCACCCGTCCGAGATGTTTTTTGTGGTCATAGGGGGCACGGCACTGTGAGGTGGGCTGGTGTGGAGCATAGGCTTGAGTTGTTGCGTGATACGGGCGCTTCCCAGACACTTGTTCAGAATTTCACTGGCAAGCCTATTAACGCGGCTCGGGTTGTGGTGGTTCAAGGCATCAATGCTACGCGGTCTTACCCGCTGGTCAGAGTAGAGCTTGAGGTGGACGGTGTGACATGGGAGTTGGATGTGGGGGTTGTGGAAAAGTTGCCAGTTGAGGGGGTCGACCTCCTTCTCGGTAACGACTTTGCGGTGCTCACTTCCGAGGTTCCACCCTTAGTCGTTGCCGAGACGGCGGCCGACACGAGTAGGGAGGGGCAAGCGGGGCTCGAGAGATCTCAGTCCGCTCAGGTGTCACAGCCTAATACCCAAGTTTTAGACCAGCGGAGGAAGGGTAGGAAGGAGAGAGTCAAGGCTGGTCGGGTTGAGAGTTTGGATCCAGCGACACTCCTAGGTGACTCGGTACTCAACCCAAAGGTGAGCTCCGGAGTGGCCCCAGAACCTGTCCCCCCTAGTGACATGGTATGGCGTGATGGCACTCCGCATCAGAGTAGTTCCCAGGTGCAACGAGAAGATCCTAGTATTGAGAGTTGTGGGAACGGGGCTATTGAACTCGAGGACGGGGAAGCATGTCATGTGAACCTGTTAAAGGAGTTTGTGAGGCAACCACCTGAGCAGCCTACTGTCCCTGTGTTGGTCTGCAGCGGCCAAGGTGGAGAAGGAGAGGGGGCCAGTGGGGCACAGGTGGAGGAGAGTTGGGATTGTCATGTCTCGGCGGAGCAGTGGGCGGGGGACACGAGACGGGTGGCTGTGGAAGCGCTTGAGCACCTGTCTGAGCAGCGGTGTGCAGCGCTCCAGTACCCACTCGGTTCATACCCCACTGTTTGTGCCGAGCACCAAGGCCTCACAACTCATGCGGTGTACGATGTTCCGCTGACAGGTCACTTGAGTGTGAGTAGACCGTTGGCCTCGTTGTTTCAGTGGTTCAAGGTGGGCGACGAAGCTTTGGCATGGTTGTCAGGTCAGGGTCGACCCATGGCTGCTAAGGGTGGTGGTCAGAATCAGAACATTGAGCAGATTGGTGAGGTTGGCTGTGGAGTGGATGCGCCTGGTCGTCGCATAGCCTCCCAATGCTGCTCTAGTCGTATGCAACAGCCCTACCATAGACCGACTGTATCTGGCCATGTCGCTGAAGGCGGTGATGCTGCGCAGGCAGGTGTAGTCGCAAGGAATGCGGGGGTGCACATGTACGGTATCGGCGGAGAAGCCTTAGCAATTATGAACTATGGGAGTGACTGCACAGGTGGTACAGATTGTTCCTCTCATGACCTGGCTGTTCTAGGGACAAAGGTGGAGAAGGAGGGAGACTATAGTGTAGAAACTGTGGTCTCGGCTGGGTTTTGGGAGGGCAATGAGCATGTTGTTCGTCGAGATAAGTTGCAACCTCTTGTTCCTAAGCGTCAGGAGAAGTTGTTTACTAGGCTGTGGCAGTACATCTGCATGTTTGTTCATTCTCCAGGCCTGATGTACGGGGTAGAATCCGACATGAAGGCTGGAGACAGTGCAAGGCTCAAGTTGGCTCCCTACCGTATAAATCCTGCTCGACAGCCTGTTGTGAAAGCAGAGCTGGACTACATGTTGACGAAGGGTCTGAGGGATAGGGGATATCGTGAGTGGTCGTTGCCAGTAACTTTGCAATCTAAGTTAAGTGGCAAGATCAGTATGTGTGTTGATTGCAAGAGTGTGTGTGCATTATCCCTGACAGACGCCTATACCTTACCTAGAGTTGACGACACCATAGACCGCATCGGGGCTGCCTCATTTATCACGAAGGTAGAACTAGTGAAAGGTTTTTGGCAGGTCCCGTTGCCGGAGAGAGCGAAGAGAAGCGCCAGTCTTGTGATGAACTGGGCAGTTTATCAGTGCCAGGTGTTGTTTTGCTGCCGGAACACAAGCTGGATGTGTGGCATGTTAAGGGCACTGATAATGTTTGGGCTGATTGTTTGTCACGGGAGGGTATGTCTTAAGGAGCACCCTCGCCGTTCAGTCAGTGTGTGTTTGAGAGTAGAGAAAAATTAGGCTTGCCCCTGTAGTGCAAAGCCGCCAAAAACACTATTAAAAATAATACAAAAACCTCACATAAAAACTCTTTCTTTTTGATAGTATATAAGTGCAGTATGTTACAGCAAGAATCTAAGACATGCTGAGTTTTTGTCTTAGTAGGCTTTGCTCGTTGAGCGTAATATTGTTAAGTGATACTATTCTTTTGGGGAAGTGTTGTGTAGATTTTTTTAATATAATGAAGTGTTTTATGTTGTGATTGTGCCTTGTTTTCACAACTTGGGGGAGTAGCTAGGGGAGGTGGGGTTTATGAGCATTCTGTCTGGTCAGATGTGGCGTTTACCTGAGGTTAAAACGTCCCACATCTTGGGCGGGGTGTTACGCTGGCCAGCTTGCCAGAATGTGCTCGTACTCGCTAGCGCTTGCCAGGGCAGTGGAATGGGCTATAATAATCGTAGAACGATGTTCTTTCTTTCCTAGTATTCATGTAGTCACAGCCAGATCAGTGGTGGTCTTTATTCTTGTCTGTGACACATGGAAGTATTTTATATTAGTGATAGAGTATAAGATATGCAGAGTGAAGTTAAAGGAGAAAGAGCGAGGTAGGCAGAGAGGTGGTAGTGTGTGCGTGTGTATGTGCGTTTGCCTCCCTCGCTCGCGCAGGCTTTCCCAGGCCCTTGATTGGCTGGTGCGCTTGGCACGTCCTAAGGACGCCTGCATTTCATGACGTAGTGGTCTGTGATTGGGTGCCGCTGTCCTAGTCTTGGTGCTGGGGGGCCCCGCCGCGCTTCTCCTGCAGAGCTTGGCATAGCGTGCCTGGTACTAGACGTCCCTTGCAATCTTTCCCCCAATCTAACCCCCTTTACTACTGTGTCTCTCTCTGAACTTCTTCTTTTCCATTACTTCTCATCTTTATTCAAATACTTATCCCTTATGGTTCTGCATACGACTTCCATAGTCGGCCAGTCGTATTACCAGCACCAGTTCTCACATATATGTTTTGCACTAGCTTTAGGGATTATTAGTCATAGTCACATGAGTCATATTATCATAGGGGTGCTTCTAATTGTTGAGTTGTTCTTTGTTACTATTCAATGCTATACAGTGGAAGGTATCTTTAGTCGTTGTCTGAGTTACGTATATGGCGAGTCAAAGCCTATACGACTTCGACGGAGCTAGGTGCCTGTAACCTTTGTGCATATTTTTCCTTTGCGAGTGTAGCAGTATATGAGCGAAGGGCTTTTGCCTACTCTTGCTCGTATGCTCGCTACCTCATTGTGTTGACCTTTGTGGAGCGCCAGGGCAAGACCAGATACTTGAGATCTGGACTTACCAAGAGAGCCTCCAAGTCAATTAACGTAACATAAGGGAAATCTATTCAAGGGGAGACAGTAGGCTACGAGCATGCTTGCACTCTGCCTAGCCTCCTGGTACCTTTTATGCCGCTGCTAGACTTTATTAGTAATAAAGACAGCATTGTGTTTATTAACTTTATCTGTGTATGCTTTAGGAATTCACGTATTATTTTAGCCTAGGTTGATGCTTGGTGCACAACCCAGTATGGCTGTTACTTTGGCTAAGGAAGTACTGTTTTGAGTGGCTATTATTAGTGCTGTCACAGAGTTGTTGCACTCCCTTGTTATATATATGTATCCTACTTATTGGTGTATTTAAGATACACGCTTTGGTGTCCTGCCCCTGCATTATGTCTGTTCTATATTAACGAGCATCTTAGAGCATCAGATGTTTCCAGAAGATTCCATATCTGATTGCTGTAGGACTAGACTACCAGTGTTTTCATAGAGCATTAAAGAGTTTAGTGTTGAGTACAGACTCACACTAAAGTTAACGTAAGCATATATTTCTTTATTAAATCTTGTTATAGTTTATTCAAACATTGTTATTACTTAAGAGCATTTTATTAACGTAAAGTACTCCTGTTGTGAGTAGGCTTTGCCGTCACCGAAAAGCCTTTGTAGAAGTGCACTAAAACCCAGTTAATTGATACCCCGTTATCCAGGAGATTAACTCTGGAGGGTTTAAGTGTTTTGTTCACCGGCGTAATAGTTCGAGGGTTTGGAATTAGCGTACCGTTGTTGCAGATATAGCCTATCATCTAGTCCAATATTGAGTGTCCTTGTTTATTTCGTAGTGCCGGTGGTCGTAACACCCCTTATGTACCGCAGTCTTTTTTAGTTTATGCTAGCTATATTTAGACGATTTTGTGAAGCTTATTATGGATCTGTGGTAGTAAAAGTGGTTGAAGTTAGATAGTTCGAAGCCTGATAATTGTTGGAGGCCCATTTTAAACTGAATAAAATCATATAATAATATCCAAAATAAAGCAAAAAAGACGTCTCAGGTACAGAAGGGGTTAAACATTAGCCTACGATGATGAGGCACTGTGTCAAAGATCTTTTGGATAAATAAGTAAACTGTCTATAGCTCTACTCCTGTCATACTCTCATACTCTCATACTCACTGTTCTCATTCATGAAGAAAATCCAGCAACTGAGTAAGAGAGAGAGAGAGAGAGAGAGACGGAAAGGAAGACAATGGTGGAAGGTAAATATAAGGGAGGGAGTACACTACATGACAAAGGCTTGCATAGAAACACAACAACAGATCTTCTGGTCAACAAAAGCCTACGTATTGTAGTGTAAGGAAGAACTTCCATGGATAGTACAACAAATACTGGAAAACAATTAACAACTTCTATTTTGATCCTCTCGATGCTGTTTGTAGCAAATCAATGTTACTTATACTCGAAACAATATGGCGAGTCTAAAATTCCCTATGTCCAACTAATCAGAACTCCAAAATTACTATAGATCAAGCTGATAGTTCTACCATTTGTTAAAGGCAACTAGTAAATAGTTATATAAATTCATATCCCGTTTACTACTGCCCTCCCTGAGATACAAAGGTCTAGTGGTCACATTATCTAGATTCGCCATCACGACAACAATGTACAGTAGGTGACAGTGAAACATTGGCACACATCTAGAAGGCTTGCTCACATAGCTTACCCCCACCCGTCAACCCCTTTATGCTAATACTATTAAGGGGGGATAGTAGATTTTCTCCCTCATGTTAAGGCCCATTAGCTTTGAATTTTTAAGACGTTCATTTCAATAGTTTAGTGATTTTCAAACCTTTCGCGCCATTCAGGTGTAGATTTGTTCCTGGCGAGCGATGGCGAACCTATAATTCTAGGAGGAACCGGCCTTCCATTGTTTCTACCGAAAAATTTACAATTTTATCTTGAAGGGGGTCAAGGGGGTGTATTTTTATGCTTGATGGAGGTCTAGCGAAAAAACTACAAAACATATAAACAAATTAATAAAAAGACCAAAAAATAAGCACTATCCCCTTAATACGATGGTGGCATTTTAATACCGTTCTGAATGTCATTAGTCGATTTTACTAAGTTGATGAGTTACCTCTAAGAATGATAGGGGTAAAAGATAACGATTTTCTAATGAACTCTTTGACTCACACAGGTCCCTACTAAGCTGCATGCAATCGTTAAATAATATACACAAATTATATATAAAATGGCCTCATCGTCCTGAAAAGGATATAACTGGTGTAGAATGATATGTCGGAATCACCATCAAGTTCGAAAATGTGATTGGAAGGGTAATGATGGTAAACCATCAACGGGTTGGTCATGCATAGCAAGGTTTTCCTGTGACCTCAATACAGAGCTTACCACATTAGCACTGTCACTTTCATATAAGATGATTAAGGGGGGTCACCGGCTTTTTTTTTTATCTTTCTCTCCTTTTTCTCTCTTTCCCTGGCTTGTATCCATTCGGCCCCATTCAGTCAACTGTTTTAAGACGTTTATCCCCATCCAGGTGTCGATTTCTTCCTGGCGAGCGATAGCGAGCCGGCATTGTATGGAGAAATCCGGCTTCGCCGGAGAAATTTTTCTATCGAAAAATGTACAAATTTAGCTTGCTGTCAAAACAAAAATATCTATATGCTGGCTCGCTACAGCTCGCCAGGAAAATATTGACACCGTGATGGGGGTAAACGTCTTAAAACAGTAGGCTGAATGGGGCCGAATGGATACAAGCCAAAGAGAGAGGGAGAGAAAGAGAAAAAAAGCGAGATGGGGTCCCTTAATGAAACCCCGGACACCACACTTGTGAGAAGTATCCCAGGACACACATTGACGCCTTTATACTAGCAAGTTTGGGAATGTACGGTCGCGCTAATAAGTCATATCCCAGCTGTCATTACGTTTGGCTTGCCCTGTGCTGTATTACTGTCTGTCAGATGTTGAATAGGGTGGGTAAGTGTAGGAACATCTTTGTATATTTCACTCGATGTGAAGAAATGAAGCTTAGATATTGCTGATACCAATTATTGATCAAAACATACTTGGTGCGAGACATCACTTATTAGCGCGACTGTACAGCCATGTTTTGAAGTATTTGGGGTATACGAAAGCATTTTATTTTCTCGTTTGTGGTCGATACTACTTCAAATAGGTCTGTAGCTATTTACAATAACTTGTAATAACTTAAACTCCCGGAAAGGCAAACTTGGGCAAGTGTCATTGATAGGTTGTTTGATTCGAGACATACAGTATATGTATTTTTTGGCTTGTATGGTAGCTCTAACAAGTCATGTCTCAGCTGTCATTACGTTTGACTCGCGCTGTGCTGTATTAATGTCTGCCAGATGTTGAATATGGTGGGCAAGTGTAGGAACATATTTGTATATCTCACTCGAAAAGAATACATCAAGCTTAGATATTGCTGATACCAAAAATAATTACACTATTGGGAGCGTTTAAAAGCACTAAAGCTGTATTCGTTGGAACGTAGAAGGGAACAATACGTGGAAAATCGCAGATGGTTTTGTACCAAATCTACATACCCCAATAGCAATGAAGTTCAGTGATAGAAGAGGCTGGGAATGCGATATCCCCAAGATGAAAAATCGGGGTGCTATGGGCTCTCTGCGAGAGGGCTGGTTATCACATAGAGGAGCACGTCTCTTCAACAAACTCCCACGGCGAGTAAGAGACATGAGAGGCGTCTCGTTAGACGGCTTCAAGAGAGCCCTCGATGTCGAACTACAAATAGTACCAGACGAGCCCATCTTCGCAGGGGAGCGCTCCGCCCCTACGAACAGTCTGCTACATCAATTTTCAAACAACAACGAAGGGCGGTGCTCTCCTTGGCGCCACTAGCAAGAATGGCGAACTCCACATAGGTGTCATAGGTAGGTGAATTATTGATCAAAATATATTTGGTGCCAAGACATCACACAAAACGTTTTGTCGCCTCTCCTGCCTCACCGCGACCTGCAATATTTATAGACTCGAAAATGTTAGGTTTACAAAACGTGCATATATCTACCACCAGATGGCACATTGTGAGGTGTGTGGTTGTGAGGGCATAGGGTGATGGAGGATAGATAAGGTTAGAGCCAGGGAAGCCACAGGGCTTTTGCTGCAGATAGTACTGTACCGAGGCCACCGAGAGCACCCTCGGTGGGCTGGACTGTACACACTGAAACATTAATTCTATCTATCTATCTATTGCCAGACGCCTTACTCCCCTTACGAGGGTGGCCATACACAGAATGCCCCCAAGCGGACCTATTCCCTGTGAGAGGGACAACCCGAGCCAGTTTAGTGAAGGACTTACAGGATTGACCACTCAATTCAGGATCCGTCCGACTCCGAGGCCCTCTGTGTATCTTGTTAGCACTATTTTTCTACAGTGGTGTTCGGCTAATCCATCCACTAACCTGCCTTACCCTTAGGTAAGCAGTACGGATTTGTATCAGGTTTACTCCCCTAGACAGGTTGCCAACCAAGGCTGACGAGTCCCATCCACCCGGATTTGTATAAGGTTGTCTCCCCTAGATGAGTTGCCGACCAAGGCTAACGAGTCCCATCCACCCGCACAAACATTAATTGTGGTCTTAAAATGTTGAAGCTATCCCGAAATTAATTTAGTCTTCTCATTAATAATTACCATATATATGCATTCGTGGGTTCATTTAAGCAGTTCAAAGCTTCAGAAAGGGTCATGACTTATATCCTAGAGTGTAAAGTAATCACGTGAGTTGACAGTTTACTCTAACTACTCTTTTGAGAGGACAGTATAGATAAAAAATAAAAAAAAATACAAAATAACAAGAAACCAAAAGTATATAACTCGAAGGATGTGTGTGAGTGGTTTTTTTTTTGTTCTATGTGAGTGAGGGAGACAAAAGGCAGAACTGCCTGTAGCGAGTGACTTCCCCATAGTTGAAAGAGTGGCAGGGCCAAAATCATGGGACGTTCGAGCCAAAATGCCTGGACACACGGAGTTTGAAGCAATTTAAGTCATAGGAAGAGGGAAAGACTGATTCTGAGAGAGAGTTCCAGAGCTCAGCTGTTGAATAGAAGAAAGAGTAACGTTTCACTCTTGGGTTGGAGAGTTGCACAGAGTAGGGGTGGGATTTTGTTGCAAGACAAGTACCACATACCCTATGTAGAGGAGGTGGTATACACTGGGAGAGCTCTGAGGAACACTGATTATTGTAGTAGCAATAGAATAGCGAGAGAGATGCAACATTGCGGCGAAGAGAGAGAGTTGGTGAGTGGGCGTCAATTAATTATACGAAAGGCCTTCCTTTCTACTTTGTCTAGCAGTGCGGTGTGAGAGGATCCTCCCCACACATGTGAACAATACTCAATACAAGGACGCACTATGCCCCTGTACAGAGCAAGAAGCTGTGCAGGGGTAAAGAACCCCTTGAAGCGGTTGAGCACACCCAGCTTCTGGGAGGCTGCCTTAGCAAGACTGGTAATATGGTCCTTCCAAGTGAGAGCAGAAGAAAAAGAGACACCAAGAATATTGAGAGAAGATGAAGGATTGATTTTTGTATTGTTGAAGTGTAAGGAATAGCCCTCTGGGAGTTCCGAATGGGTAAATAGATGGAGAAATTGGGTTTTGGAAGCATTAAAGGCAATAAGATTTTCTCTGCCCCAATTGGAAATATTAGTAAGTTATTATGTTCTCTCCACTAGCCAACTTTACTCCTAAACTCGATTAATGAAATTAACAAACACATGTGGCAGTCCGGGAATTCGAACCCAGGACGCTCACACCGAAAATCAACACACTTATGCATTGCACCACGAAGACAGTTAAAGAATGTTGCACAAGCCTACGATTTATTATGCAGTTTCGAATCCTGCATACCAATCTTAGCATGTACAATATCCCAACTGAACTATCGGAGGCTATGAATATGTGAATGGAAATAGTAATTAATGGGGTACTTAACCCTAGGGAAGGCCTCTCGATAAACTACTACTGAACCATAATTAATTATTATGTTCTCTCCACTAACCAACTTTACTCCTAAACTCGATTAATAAAATTAACAAACACATGTGGCAGTCCGGGGATTCGAACCCAGGACGCTCACACCGAAAATCAACACACTTATGCATTGCACCACGAAGACAGAATATAAGTGTTGCATGGCTTTATTACATTTGGTTTTGATGGATTGCTGGCTGGGGTATTCTGGAAAACTAATTGAGTAGTGTAAGGTAGAGTCGTCTGTGTATGAATGGATGGGACTGGAGGTACAGTTTGAGAAGATAATTTATGAAAATTAGAAAGATAATAGGAAATAAGACAGAGCCCTGAGGAACACAGGAGTTGATTGGATGAGGAAGTGAGCGATGGTCGTCCACAACCGCAGCTATGGAACGGCCGGAAAGGAAATTAGAGACAAAGGCACAGATAGAGGGATAGAAACCAAAGGAGGGTAGTTTAGAAATTAAAGATTTTATGCCAGACTCTATCGAAGGCCTTCGATATGTCTAGTGCAATAGAAAAGGTCTCACCGAAGTCCCCAAAGGAGGATGAACACCAGTAGAGCAACCCTTAACGAAGCCATACTGGCGATCTGAGAGCAGATTAAAGAGAAATGCTTAAGAAATTTTGAAGCAAGAGTAGTTTAAAAAACTTTACAGATACAAGAGATGAGAGCAATTGGACGCTAGTTGGAGGGTTGAGAGCGGTCACCCTTCTTTGGGACAGGTTGAATGAGATCAAACTTCTAGCATGAAGGAAAGACATTTGAGGAGAGACAGAGACGAAAACATTTGGCTAGCCAGGGAGTCAGCATGGAAGCACAGTTTTTTAGTACAACAGGAAGAACACCATCCGGACCATACACCGTAAGCCCAGAGAGGGTAGAAAGTACATCTTTAGAAGAGATTAGGATATTAGGCATAAGTAGGATAGAGGGGGGTAGAGAGGAAAGAATATTGCCGGAATCATCCAAGGTGGAGTTTTTAGCAAAAGTTTGAGCGAAGAGTTCAGTTTTGTCAGAGGAAGAATGATGGTTGTGCCATCAGAGTGGAAAAGGGGAGGGAATAATGAGGAAGATAAATTGTTGGAGAGGTTTTTGGCTAGATGCCAGAAAGCTTGGGAAGAGCTAGAGTTGGATAGTTCAGTGCATTTATTATTGATGAAAGAGTGCTTAGCAAATCGAAGAACAGATTTGGCTTGATTTCGGGCAAAAACATAGGAAGAATGAGATTCTTGAGTTTTAAGGCATCGTACCGGTACGTTTGAATGCTTCCTCCTTGTTGCGGACAGCAGTAGAACAAGCGTGAGTAAACCAAGATTTGTTTGCATTAGTCTGAGAGAATGAAAATGGAATGTATGCTTCCATGCCCGAGAGAATTACCTCGGTAATGCGTTCAGCACTCTCCGAGGGTCCTCGGCCACGGAAGCAAAAGTCATTCCATGGGAAATCAAAGAAGTACTGCTGAAGAGCCTCCCAGTCGGCAGTGCCAAAGTGCCACAAGCGCTACCGGCTGGGAAGATCGGGTGGCCGTATTGGAGAGATAGGACAGGTAATGGAGATAAGTTTATGGTCGGAGGAGCCCAAAGGAGAGAAAAGATTGACAGTATAAGAAGAAGGGTTAGAAGTCAGAAACAAGTCAAGAATGTTGGGCCGATCTCCGAAGCAATCCGGGATACGGGTGGGTTGCTGGACCAGCTGCTCTAGGTCGTTTAGGATAGAAAAGATGAAGGCTTGTTCACCAGGTTGGTCAGTAGTAAGAGAGGAGAGCCATTGGCGGTGGTGAGCGTTGAAATCTCCTAAGATGGAGATTTCCGAGAAGGGAGAGATGGATAGAATGTGTTCCACCTTAGAGTTTAGATAGTCAAAGAATTTGGGAAAGTCGGTAGAGTTAGGGGAAAGATAGACAGCAAGTAAATATTTAGTATGAGAGCGACAGGATAGTTTGAGCCATAAAGTTGAGAATTCAGAGGAGTCGAGATTGGGAACAAGAGAGCAAGTAAGTTTGTTGTGCACGTATGCACAACATCCACCTTTGGCTTTGAAACTAGGATAAAGAAAGTAGGAGGATACAGAGAAGGGGCTGCTGGCAGTTACCTCAGACATCTGGGTTTCAGTGAGGAAAAGAAGATCAGGTTTGGAGGAGGAGAGATGGTGTTCAACTGAGTGAAAATTAAAGGAAAGGCCGCGAATATTGCAAAAGTTGATAGTAAGAGTGACAGGCCGTGGTCTAGAGCATTTAGATGGGTCGTCAGGGGAAGGTCGGGCGGGTGAGGGGTCATATATGGTCACTCCCTTCCTCCCCCCCCCCCCCCCCCCCCCCGGGACTCCAAGGCTTGGTTTTCGTGTATCATCATATATTTGTTCTTTTCTGTTTTTTGTGGAAGGAGGAAATGTGGTGTGCATGTTAAGTGTAGTGAAGTAGATAGGAGGAGGAGGTGTTTGTGAGAGCAGGCTGGACTACTCTCAGTGTAAGTAAGGCACAAAAGGAATCAGTAAGAAAGGTCAAGCAAATGAAACAGGAGTTCCAGCGATCCTTATCAAATGCCTACAGCCTCTCCAGGGTATAGCCCTGTTCGATTGGTGCCTACAATCTACCCCCATTCCCCCTATTAGACGCCTTGTACGACACTCAGTAGGGTGCGTGGGGCATTTTTTGTTTTCCCCTCCACCATAAGATGAAGGCCCCTTTACCCCCTGCGTGTGAGTGTGTGTGTGTGTGTGTGTGTGTGTGTGATAGAGAGAGAGAGAGTAAGAGTAAGAGAGAGTGAGAATGGGAATGCGGTATGTGACGCACCCAGTGCGTGGCAACGCAACCTGATTGTACTCCTTGGTACTCCACTGTACCGCCACTGTGTGGTACCGCTGTACCGCTGTACCGTGCTGGCTGCTTATATTGAGTGTGACAACGTATAACTATGTTCTTTGTATCTCTGCAAAGGTCTCGTCATGTGCTAACCAGTGGTGGGTTTTGTTTTAAGCCATGTCGAGACCTTCCATTTAATATGTAGTATCAATAGAGAAGTTGATAGATAAGACAATGGGAGTTCAGAGAGAGAGAGTGAGTTAGTTTTCAGAGCGAGAGGGTAGCAACGCGCCACGCTGCCGGAGTGGTGGTTGCCAGACGTATGGACCGGTTGGCAGCCTTGCGCTTATAGCTAGGTGCGACAGGGTTGGTAGTCCATTGCCGCCTGCCTATGCTGCCTGGGTTGCCCATGTTGTCGTACTGCACATTGCCTGGAGGCTCGCTGTGTGTTCCATGATCAGGTTGCCTAGAACCTTTGAGATTCTAACATCCCTTGCCCTCTCTCCCAATTTCTCACGGTTGCACTCTTTCTCTCTGACGACATTACTCTCATTTCATTCTTCTCTCTATTTAAATGCATACCCTTCCCTTGAGGTCCTAAAGGAGTTTCAGCACTCACCTCTCGTATTACTCTTAGGACAAGCATATATTTACATGTATTAGATTTAAGGGGTTAATGTGAACAGCGATCTTCTTGATGAGGATAGTTGGTGAACGTTCTACATGTTCACGAGTTATATGCCCAGCTCATCATCCAATTTGTGACTAGACTAGTGCCATGTGTAAGAGCCCGACCATGCCCAGGAGTTGTCTGTAGAGGGGCGAGGACTTAGCCTTGATTTGCCTACCGAGCCAGGAGCGAGTGCAGTACCAGAGACTACAGCTCGCTCGTAGTGCCGGTATAGTAGAGTAACGTAATTTATCTGTCCTTGTGTTCTCTGCAGTCTTTTCCTGGGTTCTCGCTTTCGGTGCTGGGACTCGTTGTTCCTGTGACTTGGCCTGCTAGCTAGAACACATGGGGATGATGAGTGGGTGATATCTTTATTTTACTATGCATTGCAGCTCTCTTTAAATTTATGTATGTAACACTTTACAATACACATTACTCACACACAAGACAACACTATTAATACTTTCATGTATCAATTAACTGCACTGTCGTTTTGCTGCTGTGTCCGGAGTTCCGTTGCGTAGGGCGCATACGGACTCAGAGGGGAGACAGAGTGAGAGAAGCGAAGTAGCCTATGCGGTAGTAGGCTACCGGCGCAGTACTGTTGCCTGCAACCTTTTAGTTATTCCAAGTATAGATTCATTATTATAATAAGTGACTACTATTTATGTTCCTTCCATGTGTATTATTAGGTATCTACTGGATCATGAACATCTTGTATGCTACATGCTAGTGCATGTTAGTAGGGGACAGTTATTCTAGTGCACGCGCTTTCAAGTAGGCGTGTACATTTGTCATTTAGCATTTCACTGTCATACCTTTAGCCTGCTTCTATTCTACATTATTAGAGGCTTAATATTAACGTAGTTTCTTGAGTATTGCATTTCTTTAGTCATAACGTAACCTATAAATGTCTGAGGGAGTTTAGCCTCATAGCCTACCCCTGTTGTACACTTTCGCCGAGTTAAGGTACCTCGTTACCATAGACGATAACTCTGTAGGGCGTTGGTGCTTTTGTTGTCTGGAGCATATAGTATTTGGGACTGGAATCGAGCGTGTCGTTGTCACATAAGCCATTTCTGTCCTACGATCAAGAATCCCGAATATGTATTGCCGATCCAGCCGTAACAAAATGGCGACCTTGCACAAGATTCAGTAGTATCCTATCACATGTTTTTTGGAGAACTATTCTATGCTACCTAGTAGAGCTGGCTAGAATTTTCTTGCATATTGGAGGAATTTTTATTGTGTCATTATTGTATTGGTGGACTTGCAGATTGTTTCGTTGGGGGTGTCTAGAGTAGAGTCATTCAAGCATCTTTAAAATTTTGTGAGTCGAGACTGCAATTAGTAATAAGCACTTCTTTTTTTTATGAACAGCAATTGTATAACCAGCACTATGTCTAATGACTCATCATTTACGGGGGAGGATAACACGGTACAGCCTAGTAACCAGCAAGTACAACAGATGTTTAGGGAGGGGAGTGTTATAAGTGGAGAGAGGGATGCCCGGGCATTTTTGCAGACACCTTTGACCGAACAGCGCCTGCAGGCTATTGATTGTTACGGTCTTCGCTGTTTAGCCACGGTTTTGGGGCGGGACTGTCCTGACAGTTGGCCCAAGAAGAGTTTGGTGGCATGTTTGTTGGGTGATGGCGATGGGGCGGTGGGTGGAGTGGGGTCTTGGGGGGTTCCCTCCAAGCCTCCATTCCACTCTACCCCTGAGCTGGGCCCTCAGCCAGCGAGTCTTAGCACGATGCAGCAGGAGGGTTCTCAAGGGCAAGCTGGCTTACCCGTAAACACGTCTCGGTGTGGATCCCCCATTTTGTGCTCTCCCCCCCCAGGCCTGTCTCCTGAGATGTTATTTCAGCTAGAACTAGCTAAGTTTAAGCTGCAGGAGACTCAGATACAACAGGCTAGTATAGAACGGATTAAGCTGCAGGAGACTCAGATACAACAGGCTAGTATAGAACGCATAGAGGTTGCTAGAATCCAAGCCAATCAGGATGCAACCAGGTACCAGGCTGAAATGGATGTCGAGAAGTCTAGAGTAGAGACCACGGGGCGTCATCTCGGTGGTGGGCACCGGGTTACAGACTCACTTTCGCATTTAATTAAGTTAGTACCCGCATTTGATGAGACAGCAGTGACTGAGTTTTTTGCTCGTTTCGAAAAGAAGTGTCGTGAGTATGACTGGCCGGAGGTTAAATGGGCAGCATTAGTTTCATCACGTCTAGTGGGTAAGGGGTTGAAAGCCTACGATGCACTGTCACTGGACGAGAGTGTCGTGTATGGACTGGTGAAGGAGGCTGTGCTCCGGGCCTACGAACTGCAACCCGAAACTTATAGATTGAAGTTCCGTGGCGTGAATAAGAAGAGCGACGTCAGTTTTATGGAGCACGCACGGGACTTAACAGATGCATGTAATAACTGGTTTCGGTCCGAGCACGCAGAGTCGGCTGAGGAAATTAAGCAACTTTTCTATCTGGAACAGTTTTACAAATGTACTGGAACCGATCTAACGCTGAACATTAAGGAAAAATGTCCCAAGACAGTAGAGGAGGCTGCCAAGATGGCAGACCTCAGATTATCATTGATTCGTGGTTGCGGTGCCGCTCAGAGGGCTGAGTCAGGGCAGAAGGGGCGCTATACCCCACCCACCAGAGTTTTCGATAATAACAAATCCTATGACACACATAACCACACTAAATGCATTGCACCTAATAACACCTACAAACACAAGCCTCTCCCGTTTACTAAAGGTCAGGCCCCTTCTTCGCCCGCACAAGGGAAGAAGCCCATTGGGGATGTGAAATGTTACAAATGTCAGAAGCTAGGCCATTATTCACGTGAGTGCCCTAGTAACACTCCCGCTAAGCCGGTGTCATTGGTTCACAGTATCGGTGTGTCTCTGAAGGCTGCAGCAACTGCCCGGGGTAGGTTGTCAGCAGCTGAGGCACACGCGGTAAAGAAGCGTACGGAAGGCTCGACACCTGTCCGGGACACTTTCTGTAACCATCGGGGACACGGGTTTGTGAGCTGGGGGAGTGAACTACGGAGGGTTGACTTGCTGAGGGATACGGGGGCTTCGCAAACTTTGTTGAGGAACTTCACAGGGAAACCGATAAATGCGGCCAGAGTTGTTGTGGTGCAGGGTATAAATGCTACGAGGTCATACCCACTTGTGAGGTTGGAGTTGAGAGTGGGAGAGGTGTGCAGGGAGCTGGATGTAGGGATCGTTGAGTGTTTGCCAGTTGAGGGCGTCGACCTTCTTCTCGGCAACGACTTTGCGGTGCCCACTTCCGGGACTCCACCCTTAGTCGTTGCCGAGAGGGCGGCCGACGTGGATGGTGAGAATCGGGAATGGGTTGGGAGGTGCCAACAGGATGAGATGGCCTGTGTGGTAACCCGATCTCGCTCTGCGGCTCCTGCACAGCCTAGCACTCAACCTCGGGGACAGTGGAGGAAGGATCAGGAGAAGGTTGCTAAGGGCAGGAAAAGGGACATTGATTCTGCTGCACTTCTCGGTGATTCGGTACTTGGACCTATAATAAACACGGGAGTTGACTCTGGCCCAGATATGGTGTGTAACAAGGCAGAGTTGGGTAAGACTTCGCGTGAGGCAAGAGCTGTAGCGAGAGCCACTAAGGCAGTAGAGCCTACTAGCCGGGGTAATGTCTTATTACAAAACCATCTTGATGCATTGACGCCCAGGGACATTAGTGAGCAGCAGCTGCAAGACGCTAGCCTAGCTCGTTATAGCAATGGTGCCATAGAGTTGGAGGAAGATGGGGATGCGAAGCCGGGAGATTTCTTTAGGCTCAACAGGATATTGTACCGCAGATTTCTAGACCCCAAATCGAAGTGGGAGGGCGGTGCGAGGGTAGTAGACCAGGTGGTTGTTCCAAATAAGTATAGAGAGTCCTTATTGTGTCTGGCGCATGATGTGCCGGTGGCGGGTCATTTGGGGGTAACAAAAACATTGGCGGCATTGGGCAGGTTTTTCTGGTGGCCTGGGGTCAAGGCTGATGTCTGTGCATGGGTGGCTGGGTGTGCGACCTGCCAGACAACGGGGAAGCCTAACCAGACAATCCCGAAGGCACCTTTGTTTCCCATACCTGTCACCGGGCCTCCGTTCAGCAAAGTTGTAGTAGATTTGGTTGGCCCTTTCCCGCCTACTAGTAGTGGCAATAAATTCCTGTTGACAATCATGGATGTGGCTACGAGATACCCGGACGCATACCCCATGAGAAACGGCTCGGCAAAGACAGTTGTTAAAAACTTATTATTGTTCTGTTCCCGTTATGGATTTCCACGTGAGGTGCAGTCAGACCAGGGGAGCAATTTTACATCCAAATTGTTCAAGCAAACCCTTCAGTTGCACGGTATATGTTCTGTAGTGTCGTCAGCCTACCATCCCGAGAGTCAGGGAGTCTTGGAGCGGTGGCACTCGACCCTGAAGAGTATGCTACGCTGTTACTGTGCAGAACATGACACTGATTGGGATTTGGGTCTGCCGTATGTTCTGTTCGCTGCACGTGAAGTCCCAGGAGAGAGCCTGGGGTTCAGTCCAAATCAACTAGTCTTTGGCCATAATGTGAGAGGACCTTTAAGTATGGTGAAAGAGATCTGGGAGGGCGAAGAGAAGCCGGGGTCTGTACTTAAATATATCCTTGAGAGCCGGGAGAGACTTATAGGTTGCATGGCAGCGGCAGGTAATAACTTGGTTAATGCACAGGCGGTCATGAAGCACCAGTATGACGCCAAGGTGAAGCTTCGGGAGTTTTCGGTGGGTCAGGAGGTAATGTTGCTTTTACCTTTGCCTGGACACCCCCTTTCTGCCAAGTTTATTGGGCCGTATGTGGTGGCTAAGAAACTGTCCGACCTTGATTATCTCGTTGCAACACCTGACCGTAGAAAAAAACATCAGTTATGTCATGTTAACCTCATGAAAGAGTATGTGAGACGCCCCTCAGAGCCTCTCACTGTCCCTGTGCTGGCCTGCAGCGGCCAGGGTGGAGAAGGAGGTGGGGACAGTCATACTGCTGAGGAGGATAGCTGGGACTGTGTCATTTCCGCGGAACAGTGGGCGGGGAATACTGAACAAGAGGCTAGGCAAGCTGTAAGCCACCTGCCTGAGCACCAGGGTGCTGCTGTCCTAGGCCTGTTCAGGTCATACCCCTCTGTTTTCGCCGAACACCCAGGTCTCACTACTCAGGTAACGCACGACGTGGACGTCGGTGATAATGTGCCCTTCAAGTCAGTGCCCTACCGTGTGCCCCCGGTAAAGTTGCCAGCTTTACGGGAGGAGTTAAAGTACATGGTTGAGAGAGGGATGATCACTGAAGGTTATGTGAAGTGGACATCACCCGTCACGTTGCAGCCAAAACCTGACGGCAAGGTGCGGTTCTGCATAGATTTTCGTAGGCTAAATGGCTTGACCACTACCAACCCTTACCCTTTGCCTTGAGTTGACGACAGCGTGGACAAGATAGGGAATGCAAAGTACCTTACTAAAATTGA
>JBAKBP010029862.1:0-26542 GCA_037953745.1 Lithodes maja | reverse complement strand
CCCTCCTCCCTCCTCCCTCTCAGTGCGTGGGAAATCCTTTGTCGATCCCAGATTGAGAGAGAATATTACGTAATGATTGCTAGTGGGCGGTCCTTAGTAGTTGGCGATATGCTCACTAGAGGGCCGAGTATAAAAAGGGAAGTCTCGCCACATATCCCTTAGAACTCATTTAGGCAGAGCGACTTCTCATATCCCTTGCTACTATACATATTCTTCCGACTGATGTGAACTTTCTCTACTCTCTGAACCGCCTATCTTCTCCTCTTCCCGACCCTTTATAACCTCAATGACCCCTTTGGTGCAGATTTAGTCAGCCAAAGTATTATCGCTTGAGTTCTCACGAGATATATGCCTATTAGATAGCCTATTTTGGAAGGGATAACTAGAATAGGATTGATTAATGTTTGTTGCACTCGTATATGCATTTCCCTGTGTATGATTATTCATGTTCCTGTTTTCTACTGATCTAGGTGATGCTAGACTGGGATGGGGCTACTAGAGTTGTGATTCCCGATGAGTATTAGGTTTTGTTGAACCTGTACAATCGCAACGGAGACTTGGGAAGCCTAGGTGGTCTTTCTGACTGTGTACCTTGTGAGTTTAGCGCTGTGTTGCGAGTGAGGGCTTTTGCCTCTGCCACTCAGCACTGTGCTAACTCGTTTGCTTGACTTTGAGAGGATCGCCAGGAGAGAACCAGATACTAGTGATCTGGATCTCTCAAGAGAGCATCCCGTCAATTAACGTAATTTGGCCGCACAGTCTTAAGGACCTCGCTAGGCTACGAGCCGCTTGCTCAGCCATTGTTTCCTAGCCTACTACATCCCAGCTAGACTTTGCTCGGTCAGCAGATACAGCATAGTATTGAAGCTTTCCTTATGTATGTTATTGTTTATGCACTATTGATTTCATGTGTGGCACGCATAGCTACTTTAGAGATTAGTGGCCCCCGAGCACAATCCTAGTAGGCTATTGCCAGTGCATTGTCGGAGTACTTCTTTTATATGTTTGCCATTTACTACTGTCTATTCTTATAATTCTTCTTATGTCAATTTAAAGCCTTTAATACTAGTTAATTGCCAGTGTGTTGCTTATTGAATTGCTGTTCAAAATCCGATACTTACTTCTTACGAGTATCCGAGAAGCATCTAACTTTATCAGAAGATTCCTTGCTCGATGCTCGAGGACTATTGTTTAACGTAACGTAATAGTGCCGATCCGAAGTAGAGGGTGGAGGACTTCTTAAGTTCTTAGTCAAGGGTGGATTACTTCGGCTTCGGCCAACACTATTCTTTGGTGTTGTTGTATTTACTTCTTTGTTTGATTGTTGACCAGACTAGATAACTCCCGTCTCTTTATTAGTCTGTTGTGAAACGCTAGTACCGAGTTCTTGTATACCCCGTTATAGCAGATAGAACTCTGGAGGGTATTGGTGTTTTTTGTTCGGCTGGCAGTACTCTGGGGTTGGGATCGTGTGTTTCCGTTGTGGCAGCGAGCCATACTCGAGTCCTGTGTGAGAGCCCTAGTGTACCCGAGTGCCCGGTCGTAACAAATGGCGACCTTGCTTAGGATTTTGTGAACAGTATAAATTTTTGCAGAGTTGTACAACATTTGTTTGTTTGTACTTTAGCGTGCATATTGAAGAATATTTTTTTTGTAGGGCAATTAGTAGAGCATTTAAGAGACTCCAGTTAATTTAGTAATTAGTGCTTGCATAAGGAAGTTTAACACTTTTGTCTCGAGAATTTTTTTGTGGACTTCAGTATGTCGTGCCCTAGCACTGACGAGGAGCGAGAGATGCCATTTGAAGAGGTGCCGTTAGTAATCAGTGAGGAGGATGCTAGAGTTTTTGTGAGTAAGCGGTACCACGTGACGGAGGAGAGGCTGACTGGGGTGAATGTTTATGGCTTGCACCTGATAGCCAAGGTTTTGGGCATTGCCAATGTAGTAGGGATGTCCAAGGGGGAGCTGATTTCCTGGGTGTTGCGTGGGCGACATGGGGTTTCGGAGGAGAGGGCGTTTGGGGGGGTTCCTCCCCAGATCCCCTCTCACTCGACTCCCACAGTGCCGTCCACTCAGTTACCGGAGGTTAGCACCCTCCCACAGAGGGATGAGAATTGGCAGATTGGAGTGCCCTCGGGCGGTGCACATGGTGGTTCCCCAGTTTTTGCCCCCCCTCCTTCAGTAGTGGCAGCTCCCTCTTCCTGCCTGTCTCCAGATATGATATTTAGACTTGAGCTTGCTAAAATGGAGAATGAGACTAAGAAGCAGGAGATTGAGGCTAGGAGGCATGAGAATGAGACTAGGAGGCATGAGAATGAGACTAGGAAGCAGGAGAAGGAGATTGAGGCTGAGGTTAGGAGGCACGAGGCTGAGCTTAGGTACGACTCAGAGAAATATTGTGCTCAAATAGATTTAGATAAGACTCGTGCAGAGTCGACAGGGACTCGGATGGGCCGTGAGGGCCAAGTAAGAGAACAGTCCTTGTCCCACTTAGTCAAATTGGTGCCGGCATTTAGTGAAACTGAAGTCACAGAATTTTTTAATCGTTTTGAGAAGAAGTGTAGGGAGCATAATTGGCCTGAAGAGAAATGGGCAGCTCTAGTCTCCTCAAGACTTACGGGTAAGGGTCTGAAGGCTTATGATGCACTGCCTTTAGAGTCTTGCATTGACTACCCAGAATTGAAGAGAGCTGTCCTACGGGCATACGAGTTGCAACCAGAAACATATCGATTGAAGTTTCGGGGTGTTACAAAGACTAGGGAGGCGACCTTTCTTGAACATGCCCGGGACTTAAAAGATGCACTTACAAACTGGACATGTTCTGAGAAAGCTGAGACGGCCGAACAGTTGACTGAGCTGTTTCTGCTCGAGCAGTTTTATAAGTGTACTGGTGCAGAAATGACTTTAACTATTAAAGAAAAGAACCCAAAAACTCTACAGGAGGCAGCTGAGATGGCTGACCTCCGGCTATCACTAATTCGTGGGTGCGGGTCTGCCCAGCGTAGTGAGGCAGGTAACAAGGGGCGTGACGCCCCACCCCCCCGAGTTAGTGATATACCTTATGCAAACAAGTACAAGAGCTATGATACCAAGACTGACCACAAGACTAGCACCGTCCCATTTAAGAAGGGGCCGGGCCCTTCCCAGTACCAAGGGAAGCCCAGAGGGGAGTTGGAGTGTTATCATTGTCATGAAAAGGGGCACTTTGCAAGAGTCTGTCCTAGCAAACCACCTACAGCAGCTGTGTCTTTGGCCTGCAACATTGGTGTGTCTCCGAAGTCTTCTGAGTTTGCCCGGGGCAGTTCGTCAGAGGCTGAGGCACAGCCAATGCAGAAGCACCTGGGAGGCTCGAACCCTGCTCAGGATGTTTTTTGCGACCATAGAGGACGGGGTTGCGTGATGTGGGCGGGGCGCAAGCATGGAGTAGAGGTCTTGCGTGATACAGGTGCTTCCCAGACTCTGATGAATAACTTGACTGGCTACCCTATAAATGCGGCTCGGGTGGTAGTGGTGCAGGGTATTAATGCAACTCGGTCATACCCGCTGGTGCGGTTGGAGTTGGAGGTGGATGGTGTGACACGTGAATTGGATGTCGGGATTGTGGAGAAACTGCCAGTGGAGGGCGTCGACCTTCTTCTCGGCAACGACTTTGCAATGCCCGCTTCTGAGGTTCTACCCTTAGTCGTTGCCGAGAGGACGGCCGACGTGAGTAGGGAAGAGCAAGAGTGTGTCGAGCGGTGCCAGGCACAATCCATGGCGTGTGCTGTCACCCGAGCTCGGGCAGCTAAAGTGTCACAGCCTAGTCCTCCGTCTTCAGACCAGCAGAGGAACGATCAACAGGAGGAGGCTAAAGCTGGAGTTGGTTTTAAGAGTTTTGACTCGGCGGCTCTCCTGGGTGATTCAGTATTGGCACCTATGTTAGAGTCTGGAGAGGCCCCAGGACCTGTCACAGCTAGTGAGGAGGTAGGGCCGGAAGAGACTCCGAGGCAGCAACGTTGCACACGGAGAGAAAAAAGGGTTGCTCAGTTTGATATTGGGGGAGGACTTGGGTTGCTTCGGAAGCATCTAGACAGGTTGGTTCCCTCAGATATTTGTAAACTGCAGTTGGAGGATCCGGAAGTTCAGAAGTGTGGTAATGGTGCTGTCGAGATTAAACACGAGGACGGGGAAGCATGTCATGTGAACCTGTTGGAGGAGTTTGTGAGGCAACCACCTGAGCAGCCTACTGTCCCTGCGTTGGTCTGCCGCGGCCAAGGTGGAGAAGGAGAGGGGGGTAGTAGGGCACAGGTGGAGGAGAGAAGGGATTGTCATGTCTCGGCGGAACAGTGGGCGGGGGACACGAGTCTGGTGGCTGTGGAAGCGCTAGAGCACCTGCCTGAGCAGCAGTGTGCAGCACTCCAGCACCAGCTCGGTTCATACCCCACTGGTCGTGCCGAGCCCCTGAGTCTCACAACTCGGGCGGTGCAAGATGTTCCACGGGCAGGTCACGTGACTGTTGAAAGACCGTTAGCCTCGTTGTTTCGGTGGTTCAAGGTGGGCGACGAGACTTTGGCATGGTTGCCAGGTCAGGGTCGACCCATGGCTGCCAAGGGTGGTGGTCAAAAGGAGGACATTGAGCAGATTGGTAAGGTCGGCTGTGGTATCGCAGTGCCCGGTCGTCGCATAGCCTCCCAATGCTGCTCTAGTCTAATGCAACAGCCCTACCATAGACCGACTGTATCTGACCATGTCGCTGAAAGCGGTGATGCTGCGCAGGCAGATGTCGTCACAAGGAATGCGGGGGTGCGCATGTACGGTATCGGCGGGGAAGCCTTAGCTATAATGAACTATGGGAGTGACTGCACAGGTGGTACTGATTGTCCCTCTCATGACCTGGCTGTTCTAGGGACGAAGGTGGAGAAGGAGGGAGACTACAGGTTAGAAGCTGCAGTCTCGGCTGGGTTGTGGGAGGGCACTAGGCATGTTGTTCGTGGAGACAGTGCAAGGCAGTTGTTTACTAGGCTATGGCAGTACTTTCGCATGTTTGTTGCTTCTCCAGGCCTGATGTACGGGGTAGAATCCGACATGCAGGTTGGAGATAGTGCAAGGCTCAGTTTAATTCCCTACCGTATAAATCCTGCTCGACAGCCTGTGGTGCAAGCAGAGCTGGATTACGTGTGGACGAAGGGTCTGAGGGATAAGGAATGTCGTGAGTGGTCGTTGCCTGTAACTTTGTCCGAGCGTGCTAAAGAGGTATGTGGTTTTGTTGTGGACGGGAGTACCTACCAGTGCAATGTTATGCCTGACGGACTTAAGAATGCACTCGCAACGTTTCAGAACCTGATGAATGAAATTGAAAAGGACGATGATGCGCTGGGGCATTTCGAGGTCTATGTTCCAGCCTATGGTCCGGTCGTTGTAGTTTACCCAGATCATCACCCTCTCAAGATCTTGGACCAGTTTCACAATCGGAATATGAGGCTGACCAGGTGGTCACTAAGGTTATTGGTATATAACCTGGACATACGCCATATTGCCGGTTGTGACAACGTGGTTGCAGATGGTCGTTCAAGGGTATATGATCCTGGGTAGATTGACACACGGGTAGCCTCCTGCTTTAGTTTGAATAGTATTTTGCGCTTGGTGCTTGTTGGCTCGCGGTTGTAGCCCAGCGTATTGGGTCGTAAAGCAGGAGTTGAGCGTTTGGTATAGAGAAAAATAGGCTGCCCTTATAGTGCAGCCGGGAAAAACATATTAAAATATAAAAATCATAAAAAAACTCTTTCTTTTTGATATAGATAATTGTATAAGTTTGTCATAGCCTATAGAGTTTGAGTAGTCCACCAACTATCAAACGGCTGAGCTGCTGTAAGCTCGCTCTGGGAGCATGATATTGTGTCTTTTGCTATTGTTGGGAGGAGTTATAAAATGTGAATTTTTTTTTATATAAGATGTGTTTTAGTGATAAACTCAGCTTTGTTTTAGTGCCATGCGGTCGCTGGGTGTGAGGGGCTTGATGGGGTTCTGTGTGTCAGATTTTAGCTCAGGGTTGAGCAAGTAAAATCTTGGGGGAGGTGTGACGCATGTCGAGTATGAGCATGCTGTACAGAACGCCCAGTCATGCCCCACTCTCGCTAGGATCGTCAGGGCAGGAACTTTGGCTGTAGTCTGTGTAGAGTTTCCTAACTTAGTTTATGTGAGCCGTTGTACTATAAGTATTATAAATATGTATTTTGTTTTCATCTGAGTCAACGAGTTCTATTTTATATCATTAGTTATAAGTGTTGTGTGTGGGACTTATTTGTAATGATGAGAGGAGAGAGAGAGTATGTAACGGGGACCAGTGAGTGCGCCACGCGGGCAGGTAGGCCTAATTCCCTCCTCCCTCCTCCCTCCTCCCTCTCAGTGCGTGGGAAATCCTTTGTCGATCCCAGATTGAGAGAGAATATTACGTAATGATTGCTAGTGGGCGGTCCTTAGTAGTTGGCGATATGCTCACTAGAGGGCCGAGTATAAAAAGGGAAGTCTCGCCACATATCCCTTAGAACTCATTTAGGCAGAGCGACTTCTCATATCCCTTGCTACTATACATATTCTTCCGACTGATGTGAACTTTCTCTACTCTCTGAACCGCCTATCTTCTCCTCTTCCCGACCCTTTATAACCTCAATGACCCCTTTGGTGCAGATTTAGTCAGCCAAAGTATTATCGCTTGAGTTCTCACGAGATATATGCCTATTAGATAGCCTATTTTGGAAGGGATAACTAGAATAGGATTGATTAATGTTTGTTGCACTCGTATATGCATTTCCCTGTGTATGATTATTCATGTTCCTGTTTTCTGCTGATCTAGGTGATGCTAGACTGGGATGGGGCTACTAGAGTTGTGATTCCCGATGAGTATTAGGTTTTGTTGAACCTGTACAATCGCAACGGAGACTTGGGAAGCCTAGGTGGTCTTTCTGACTGTGTACCTTGTGAGTTTAGTGCTGTGTTGCGAGTGAGGGCTTTTGCCTCTGCCACTCAGCACTGTGCTAACTCGTTTGCTTGACTTTGAGAGGATCGCCAGGAGAGAACCAGATACTAGTGATCTGGATCTCTCAAGAGAGCATCCCGTCAATTAACGTAATTTGGCCGCACAGTCTTAAGGACCTCGCTAGGCTACGAGCCGCTTGCTCAGCCATTGTTTCCTAGCCTACTACATCCCAGCTAGACTTTGCTCGGTCAGCAGATACAGCATAGTATTGAAGCTTTCCTTATGTATGTTATTGTTTATGCACTATTGATTTCATGTGTGGCACGCATAGCTACTTTAGAGATTAGTGGCCCCCGAGCACAATCCTAGTAGGCTATTGCCAGTGCATTGTCGGAGTACTTCTTTTATATGTTTGCCATTTACTACTGTCTATTCTTATAATTCTTCTTATGTCAATTTAAAGCCTTTAATATTAGTTAATTGCCAGTGTGTTGCTTATTGAATTGCTGTTCAAAATCCGATACTTACTTCTTACGAGTATCCGAGAAGCATCTAACTTTATCAGAAGATTCCTTGCTCGATGCTCGAGGACTATTGTTTAACGTAACGTAATAGTGCCGATCCGAAGTAGAGGGTGGAGGACTTCTTAAGTTCTTAGTCAAGGGTGGATTACTTCGGCTTCGGCCAACACTATTCTTTGGTGTTGTTGTATTTACTTCTTTGTTTGATTGTTGACCAGACTAGATAACTCCCGTCTCTTTATTAGTCTGTTGTGAAACGCTAGTACCGAGTTCTTGTATACCCCGTTATAGCAGATAGAACTCTGGAGGGTATTGGTGTTTTTTGTTCGGCTGGCAGTACTCTGGGGTTGGGATCGTGTGTTTCCGTTGTGGCAGCGAGCCATACTCGAGTCCTGTGTGAGAGCCCTAGTGTACCCGAGTGCCCGGTCGTAACAATATGTGATAGCTATTGTATCTCTGCATCTGTCCTTTGGCATTTGTCTATCAATATTTACATGTAGTGACTCGACTAAATCATTAGACCTCATATATTTAGAAGGTTTTCGATATGGTACCACATGGAACAATGTTAAATAAATTGGAAATGTTAGGCATTAATGGAAACAGTCATGCATAAATAAGAAGCTTCCTCACAAGCATAAGGCACAGATTGAAGATGATTGGAGTGGAATCCAAGTAGGAGCCTGTATATAGTGGAGTGCCTAAGGGATCGGTCCTGGGGAGAGTTTTGTTTCTTATTTATATAGATGGCATTGATGTAGGACTATATAACACTCTATTTGTGTCATCGCTGAACTCAAATTTCAGCGATGACATAAAGATAGGAATGTCAGTATTAACCGAAGAAGACAGAAACAGGCCTAATAGGATTTAAATGAAATAGTTGAATGGTCAGAAAAATGGCAGATGCCATTCAATGTTGCCAAATGCCAGTTCTTACAAACAGGTAATTAAAAATATAATATGAATACAAGATGAGAGGCAAACCAATAAAAACAACTGCATTGGTTAAAGACCTGGGGGTTCTAATATTTGCAAACTTAAGGGGAGGCAGACCGTTTGTTTGGTCTATTAATTCATGTATTTATATATGTTTTATTTTCCTCCCTAGACCCCCATCAAGGTTAGAAAAACACCACCTAGACCTCCTTCAAGATAAATTTGTACTTTTTTCGGTAGAAAAATTTCCCAGCCGAAGGCCGGTTCCTCTTAAAATTGCAGGCTCGCTACCGCTCGCCAGGAAATAATCGACACCTAAATGGCACTAAAGGTCTTAAAATTGACAACGAAATGAGGCGAAAGGTCTTAAAATCGACTAACTAATGGGGCAAACATCTTAACATCTGAAAACTAATGGGGTTAAACATGAGCGAGAAAGTGGTCCAGAAAACCGGCCCATCTCCCCTTAAGCTCGGTTCACACATGCACGAATTAACGTCCCGTCCGGCCACGACCCAAAAAATAGGCAGGACGGCATCAATCTGGAGACCCCATGGTCCGTCCGTCCCCGACCACTTTTGCTCGGTTCACACATGCACGAATTAACGTTCCGTCCCTCCCTGACCCTTTAATTCGCCTGCAAACGAGCAAGGACGCCGGCAAAATCGCCTATGATCCGTACAGGGACGTGCAGTGTCACCAGCTCACGTAATGCGACGTTGACACATCGCCGACTCTCCTTCCAACGGTTTTTTGCCACCTTTCTCATCTCGTTCGTCGGCGTCTATACGCCGAATGCTCCCGTGGATGTCCCAGCCTGACACGTTTTGTGGCAGTTGCCCCGGCTCACGCCGACCATTTTATGCATGCATAAAATGTTCGCCGCCTCCCGCCCCGCGTCCTGGCAACACGACACGTCCCTGTACCAACCATAGGCGAGTTTGTCGGCATCCTTGCCCGTTTGCAGGCGAATTAAGAGGTCGGGGCCGGACGGGATGTTAATTCGTGTATGTGTGAACCGAGCTTTAAACACCTCCGATCAATGTGCAACAGCGGTGAACGAGGCCAATGGAGCATTGTGAATAATACATAACAATACTTATACAAATAAGAACATTATAGTACCGTTATTTATAAGAATAATGGGGTTCCATCTTGAATAGATCGTCCAATTTAGGTTTCTTCATCTGAACAAGAACATTGAGAAACTCGAGTTGGTGCAACGTAGAGTGACAAAGCTGATACCGTCATTGAGAAATAAATTATACCACGAAAGAATAAACAACATGAATGGTTAATTTTATGATTGTTTCCAGATTTTAACATACTTTGACAAAATTTATGTAGATTCACGGTTCAAAATTTATAATAGTTCATCAAATCGGGGAAATTAAATGGAATTAAATGTCAGGAGGGCGAATATGTGTCAGAAAATAAAGTGTGGTCAACCAGTGGATCAGTCAGAGAAAATGATGCAATGTAATATAATTGACACATTAAAAAAGAGGCTATGCATCCAATTCGAAGAGGTTGGAGTAATATAGAGAAATTATATACACATAATAAAATATAAACTATGCTAAGCATCAGTAGCATACAATAGTTCTCAACTTCGTTCTTTACTATGAATGTTCATGAGCAATGTTGTCATTCTGGTGGGGGCCTTGTTTCCCTAAATAAATATCTTGCCCACTTAAGGGGAGATGGTTCACTTTTTGGGCGATTTTTGCATGTCTTTGTTGTTTTTCTAGTGTCCTCCTTAGACCTTCATCAAATTAAAAAAAAAACATCCATTAGATCCCACTTCTAGATTAATTTGTGCATTTTTTCGGTAGAAAAACGTCCCGGCCGAAGGCCGTTCTTCCAACATTACAGGCTCACTATCGTTCACCAGGGAAAACATTGACACCTAAATAGCATGAAAGGTCTAAATATTGACGAAGAAATGGGGCGAAAGGTCTTAAAATCGACTAACTAATGGGGCAAACATCTCAACATCTGAAAACCAATGGGGCTAAACATGAGAGAGAAAATGGTCCAGAAAACCGGCCCATGTCCCCTTAAGTGATAGGTGGTGATAGGTGGTGATAGGGAGTGATAGGTGGGTAGAGAGCCCTCTGATTTTCTATCTTTACCTTCCCCTTTGTAGTCAATTATATATAGCAGAGACTGCAAGGTTTGTGCAGTCTGTGTATCTATGTAACTCTCTCTCTCTCTCTCTCTCTCTCTCTCTCTCTCTCTCTCCGCCTCTCAGTTTGTCTGTCTGTCTGTCTCTCTTAACCCTTTCACGCATTTATGCGGCAGAGGTTGCCAGATTAACAATAAGAAATAGAGTTCTCTCACTCTTATAATTACCTCTCCAAAATTAGTTTTCTGCCCACAGCTAACTCAAAGACAACTGCAGAGGTTGAAGTAACTAGACTAAAGGTTTCTAAATACCTCTGATGGTAACAAAGGCTTTAAAGTATCCCCAATAGGCTCAAGATTGCGTCATATGTCGGAGAGGGTTAAGCTCAATTTAACGAATTAAATACATCCGGTAGGAACATTTTCACAACTTACTTTCAACTCGTCAGCAGTGTCGCATGCTATCATATATTTTCCCAACTTCTTACTCATGTATTATTTTGTCTTCCTGTTCTTGGGAAGTATAACAATATAGACGCATTATATATTTCTCAATATTTATATTATGTGCATGTCAAATCCTTCTAAGTTGAATATTATTATATGTAGAGCGAAAGAATAAAACATACAGTAATATTCGTCATCTGATTGAGAGGATGAACTGAAAGGGAGCTTCACTGAATTTATGCCGTGTAAGTGAAACGTGGTGGGAGCGGACCCCTGAGTTTATTGCAATATTGTTGCTTTCCATCTGATAGTTAAGGGAGTTCAGACGGTATTGTGCAGCATAATATACTGGTTCCGTTCAATGGTTTAAGGAGGGGGTTTAGTTTGCTCTCTAAAGCTCCATTAAACTTTAAAAAATACCCAGAAGACCCACATTCGATATAAATGTGTGCATTTTTTGGTAGAACAAATTTAATGTCCCGGCCGAAGGCCGATTCGTCTTCAAATACAGGCTCGCTATCGCTCGCCAGGAAAAAAATCTACGCCTAAATGGAACGAAAGGTCTTAATATTGGCAAAGAAATGGGGCAAAAGGTCTGAAAATCGCCAAACTAATGGGGCGAAGTTTTTGAAATCTCATAACTAATAGGGCTAAACATGAGGGAGGAGGAGGACTCGAAAAAAACATCTACCTCCCCTTAACTAATATATATAATGTCTGTAGAGTGCACTAAACATTGATGGCATAATTGTCTATACAGTTTTGACTAATATGGAACTCTTTTACTAAACTTAGATATATGTATAGGTTTCAAAGGGTAATTATGCTCCTAGTTACAATTTGGCTACCACTGGTCCTCCAATAACTGAAATTAATCATTCAATCGCAGCCAGATTATGATAAACAAATGCGTCTTCTCATTGTAGGGATTAAAGTAGTAGCGTTTTGTTTACTTGACACACAAACAAGTAGATCATAATTATTAACCAGTACATCTCAACCCGTGCCAATGCAACCAGTACTTTAAGATGGGCGAATTTATTTGCTCGATTATGTATATAATTGTTTTGTTTCCTTGCTAGACCTAAATCAAGCTTAAAAATCACCCACCCAAGACCCTCCTTTAAGATAAATTTGTATATTTTTCGATATAAAAATGTCCCGGCCGATGCCCGGTTCCTCTTAAATTACAGACTCGTTATCGCTCTCCTGGAAAAAATCGACACCTAAATGACATGTACAGTCTAAAATTGACAAATAAATGGGGCGAAAGGTATTCAAATCGTCAAACTAATAGGCCGAACTTCATATAATCTGAAAACCTATTGGGCTAAGCATGACGGAGAAGGGGGAACGGAAAAACGACCCATCTCCCCTTAAAGCTTATTGGCACTGTATAATTCGTGCGTGAAAGGTAGGAATACGTAGATGAAACTCAACTAGTATACATAACAAGGGTGTCATAATTACGTTAATGTAACCAGGTGGATACTTTTCCTTCAAGGTGTTTGAAGACATGATTTGTATTATATAAGTGTACGGTAGTGAATGTCAAATAAATTAAGATTTGTTCATTATAAGTGTTTATAAGTGTTTCACAATACACATACCATAAGGGAGCCCACCTTGACTTTTTTCTCTTTCTCTCCCTCTCTCTTTGGCTTGTATCCATTCTGCCCCCTTCAGCCTACTGTTTTAAGACGTTTACCCCCATCCAGGTGTCAATATTTTTTTTCTGGCGAGCGGTAGCGAGCCAGCATATACTGTATATATTTTTGTTTTGACACCAAGCTAAATTTTTACATTTTTCGATAGAAAAAATTCTCCGGCGAAGCCGGATTTCTCAATACAATGCTGGCTCGCTATCGCTCGCCAGGAAGAAATCGACACCTGGATGGGGATAAATGTCTTAAAACAGTTGGCTGAATGGGGCCGAATGGATACAAGCCAGGGAAAGAGAGAGAAGGAGAGAAAGATTAAACAAAAAAACGGTGACCCCCCTTAATATCGCACTTGTTTGCTCTGACCCACATTGACTGACACTGATTATAATGATCTACTGGTTGAAATGGTTTCCTGATTAATTTGAAATATAACTTTACTGAACACTCCCTATTACCAATCAAGTCACTTTTCGTTCGATGTTGGTAATTTTCCTTTATTTTGGTTAACCCCTTCTGTACCGGTGACGTCTTTTTAATTATTGTGTAGCTATATTTAGACGATTTTGTGCAGCTTAACCCTTTCACGCATTTATGACGCAGAGGTTGCCAAATTAGCAATAAGAAATAGAGTTCTCTCACTCTTATTATTACATCTCCAAAATTAGTGTTCTGCCCACAGCTAACTCAAAGACAACTACAGAGGTTGAAGTAACTAAACTAAAGGTTTCTATATACCCCTGATGGTAACAAAGGCTTTAAAGTATCCCCAATAGGCTCAAAATCGCGTCATATATCGGAGCGGGTTAAGAAGGATCTATGGTTGTAAAATGGGTTAAGTGAGATAGCTCGAAGCCTGTTACTTGCCTGGGGTCCTTTTTAAACTGCATCCAATGTGCTTATTATAGCTAGAGCATAATGAAAAAGACGTCACCGGTAAGGAAAGGGTTAATATGAAGACATTGTTATCAGCCAAGGGAACACTTGTTTATATATAATCATTACCCTATTACTATACCCTATTACTATACCCTATTACTATACCCTATTACTATACCCTATTACTATACCCTATTACTATACCCTATTACTATACCCTATTACTATACCCTATTACTATACCCTATTACTATACCCTATTACTATACCCTATTCCAAGTAAGTTGTATAAAACTCTTTAACGTTAAGGGGGGTCACCGGATTTGTTTTATCTTTCTCTCTTTCCCTGGCTTGTATCCATTCGGCCCCATTCAGCCAACTGTTTTAAGACTTTTATCCAAATCCAGGTGTCGATTTCTTCCTGGCGAGCTATAGCGAGCCAGGATTGTACGGAGAAATCCGGCTTCGCCGGAGACATTTTTCTATCGAAAAATGTATACATTTAGCTTGCTGTCAAAACAAAAATATATATATGCTGGCTCGCTACCGCTCGCCAGGAAAATATTGACACCTGGATGGGGGTAAACGTCTTAAAACAGTAGGCTGAATGGGCCCGAATGGATACAAACCAAAGAGAGAGGGAGAGAAAGATAAAAAAAAGCGAGGTGGGCTTCCTTAACCTCAATAACTCACAAACGACAAGAGTAATCAAGCTAGTATTTCTACCATTTGGGAAGGGTCACCCAGGGAATAGCTTTAGAAATGTACAGCCCATTTACGCTAGCCCTTTGTGAGTTACAGAGGTTAGGGTTCACAACTTCTGGACTATTAATTTGGAACAGGGTATAGTATTATAATAATAATATTGATAATAATAATGATAATAATAATAATCTACAAATAATAATAATGATAATCTTAACAATAATAAAACAATAATAATAAAATATCTATAATAATAATAATAAGAAGAAGAACTATCACAATAAAATGTATTGCATAATCATCGAATGACGGTCCTAACTTATATATGTTCGTGAAATGAAAAGTTAAGGACATATTATAATTTCTGTTGAGTAGGATCACTTCACATTCATGAGCTTTGCTAAAAGCCCAGAGAACCTCGAGCTTTTTTGGGAGTTTGTATTAGTATTTAATTTGCTTCTGTCAATATCATGTTATTACATATTCTGACTATATCTTGATTTTCTGTTTACCTCATACAAATCATAAAAACATTCTAGTTAAAGTGGTGGTTCATGACTTGTGTATATATGAAGGTAAAAATGTGCGTGTGTATTGTGTGTGTATGTGTGTGTGTGTGTGTGTGTGTGTGTGTAAGTGTGATTAACACGGTAACTATTTCACTTAACTTCACTCAGTCATCAGGAGTTTCTTTTAAAGAATGAAGACACTAATTCCGGCCCATTTTCAGCCTTCGGGCAGTATTAACGACACTCCGAGATTCTATAATAGGCAAGGAATTAATGAGAAAATTTGGTTCAGCCAGGGATATTTCCAACCATTTTGGCAAGAATATTTATCTTTTAATGTATAGTAGCGGTCAGGATTTCGCTGCACACTTTCTATCAATTATTTAAGACTCAAATGTGTTATGTTTGTTATTGAATAGATAGTCCTATATTATCCAGTCGGTGTATCCTCACATAGTGTGCCACGAATACCTACCTATCTATCTATCTATTGCCTGACGCTGTACTCCTCGAGAGGTGGCCACGAACGAACCGCCCCATGCACCTCTGTTCCCAGTCAGTCGACGCCCTCCTCCCAACCAGCACCACCTTCATACATATACTTCCTAACTCCATCCTTCCACCTCTCTTTCGGTTTACCTCTCTCTCTCTGTCCTTCCACCTCGCTCTCGAATACCTGAGTGTAACATATATATAACAAAAACGCTTCCAAAAAATCAATGAACCAATAATCTATACCTAAAACTATGAGGAAACTACAACCTACAGATAAGCACAAAGGCTCCCACCCACACCTGACAAAGACAATACACCAACAATGACAAACACTTTCGCTGAAGAATCGACGGAGCAAAAGGAGGCTGAAGACCAAAAATGTATAGGCACACACACACACACACACATACACTCAAACAACACACACACACACACACACACACACACACACACACACACACACACACACACACACACACACACACACACACACTCTCACACAAATACATACATACATACACACACACACACATACACAACTTTAAGGGAGCCCACTTCGCTGTTTTCTCTTTCTCTCCCTCTCTCTTTGGCTTGTATCCATACGGCCCCATTCAACCTACTGTTTTAAGATTTTTATATATTTATTTTTGTTTTGACAGTAAGCTAAATTTGTAGATTTTTCGATAGAAAAATGTCTCCGGCGAAGCCGGATTTCTCCATACAATGCTGGCTCGCTATCGCTCGCCAGGAAAAAATCGACACCTGGATGGGGATACACGTCTTAAAACAGTTGGCTGAATGGGGCCGAATGGATAAAAACCAGAGAAAGAGAGAAAAGGAGAGAAAGAGAAGAAAAAAAACAGGTGACCCCCCTTAATAAAGAAATAACCTACGCCACCCCTGTCGCCCGTGACTTCAAGCATTATCTGTGCCCCTCTCTCTCTCTCCCCCACCCCCCCCCCCTGCCCCCGTCCCACACCGCTTTACTCCAAAAGTTAAAAATATTTTCGCTCCCTCGAACTTTCAAATATTATCGGACGAAGTTGAAAATATTATCGTATCAATTTCAAAACATTTTCTCTGCCCAAGTTGCTAGCTTTCCTTCACTGGGTCGACTTTTCCCTCAGCGATATTCCAGGCATGTTTCCGGCGGGTAGTAAATCTTCGGCATGGGCCAATATGAACCCTTTCAAGCTCCAATACGCATTTCTGTTTTTTTTTTTTTTTTTTTTTTTTTTTTTTTTTTTTTCTATATGATTGAGGGAGGCAAAAGGCATTACTGCCTATAGCGAGTGCCTCCCCCATAGTTGAAAGAGTGACAGGGCCAAAATCAAGGGACGTTCGAGCCAAAATGCCTGGACACACAGAGTTTGAAGCAATTTAAGTCATAGGAAGAGGGAAAGACTGATTCTGGGAGAAAGTTCCAGAGCTCAGGTGTTGAGTAGAAGAAAGTTTGAGAGTAACGTTTCACTCTTGGGTTGGAGAGTTGCACAGAGTAGGGGTGGGATTGAGTTGCAAGACGGGTACCACGTGCCCTACGTAAAGGAGGTGGTATGCACTGGGATAGCTCTGAGGAACACTGATTATTATAGTAGCGATAGAATAGCGAGAGAGATGCAACATTGCGGCGGAGAGAGAGAGATTGCAGAGAGTTGGTGAGTGGACGGGAGTTAATGATACGAAAGGCCTTCCTTTCAACTTTGTCTAGGAGAGCGGTGTGAGAGGAACCTCCCCACACATGTGAACAATACTCAATACAAGGGCGCACTATGCCCCTGTACAGAGCAAGAAGCTGTGCTGGGGAAAAGAACCCCCTAAGGCGGTTGAGCACACCCAGCTTTTGGGAGGCTGCCTTAGCAAGACTGGTAATATGGTCCTTCCAAATGACAGCAGAAGAAAAAGAGACACCAAGAATATTGAGAGAAGATGAAGGGTTGATTTTTGTATTGTTGAAGAATAAGGGATAGTCCGCTGGGAGATCCTGACGGGTAGATAGATGGAGAAATTGGGTTTTGGAGGCATTAAAGTTAACAAGGTTTTCTCTGCCCCAATTGGAAATAGTATTTAGATCAGAATTTAAGAGTTCTATGGCTTCATTACGTTTATCGTTGAGGAATTGCTGGCTGGGGCGTTCCGAAAAACTAATGGAGTAGTGTAAGGTTGAGTCGTCTGCGTATGAATGGATGGGAATTAAGGAGATAATTTATAAAAATTAGAAAGAGAATAGGAGATAGGACAGAGCCCTGAGGAACACTGGAGTTTATAGGGTGAGGAAGTGAACTATGGCCGTCCACAACCGCGGCTATGGAACGGCCGGAAAGGAAATTAGAGACAAAGGCACAGATGGAGGGATAGAAACCGAAGGAGGGTAGTTTAGAAATTAAAGATTTATGCCAGACTCTATCGAAGGCTTTCGATATGTCTAGTGCAATAGAAAAAGTCTCACCGAAGTCCCGAAAGGAGGATGACCAAGAGTTAGTAAGATATGAAAGAAGATCACCAGTAGAGCGACCCTTAAGGAAGCCATACTGGCGATCTGAGAGCAGATTATGAGAAGAGAAATGCTTAAGAAATTTGGAAGCAAGAATAGTTTCAAAAACTTTAGAAAGACAAGAGATGAGAGCAATTGGACGATAGTTGGAGGGTTGAGAGCGGTCACCCTTCTTTGGGACAGGTTGAATGTGAGCAAACTTCCAGCATGAAGGGAAGACGTTAGAGGATAGACAGAGACGAAAGAGTTTGCCTAGGCAGAGAGTCAGCACGGAAGCACAGTTTTTGAGAACAACAGGAGGAACACCGTCCGGACCGTACGCCTTATTAGTGTTAAGCACAGAGAGGGTAGAAAGTACATCTTTAGAAGAGATTAGGATATTAGGCATAAGTAAGAGAGAGGAGGGCGGAGAGGGAGGAATAGCACCGGAATCATCCAAGGTGGAGTTTCTAGCAAAAGTTTGCGCGAAGAGTTTAGCTTTGTCAGAGGAAGAAGTGATGGTAGTGCCATCAGAGTGGGAAAGGGGAGGGAAAGACGAGGAAGAGAAATTGTTGGAGAGGTTTTTAGCTAGATGCCAGAAAGCTTGGGAAGAGCTAGAGTTGGATAATTCAGTGCATTTATTATTGATGAAAGAGTGTTTGGCAAGTCGAAGAACAGATTTGGCTTGATTCCGGGCAGAAACATAAGAAGAATGAGAGTCTTGAGTTTTAAGGCGTCGGTACCGTTTGAATGCTTCCTCCTTATTGCGGACAGCAGTAGAACAGGCGTGAGTAAACCAAGATTTTTTAGCATTAGTCTGAGAGAAAGAGAATGGAATGTATGCTTCCATGCCCGATAGGATTACCTCGGTAATGCGTTCAGCACTCTCCGAGGGTCCCCGGCCACGAAAGCAGAAATAATTCCATGGGAAATCAAAGGAGTACTGCCGGAGAGCCTCCCAGTCGGCAGCGCCAAAGTGCCACAAGCGCCGCCGGCTAGGAGAATCGGGTGGCCGTACTGGAGAGATAGGACATGTGACAGAGATAAGTTTATGGTCGGAGGAGCCCAGAGGAGAGAAAAGATCGACAGTATAAGAAGAAGGGTTAGAAGTTAGAAACAAGTCAAGAATGTTGGGCCGATCTCCGATGCGATCCGGGATACGGGTGGGTTGCTGAACTAACTGCTCTAGGTCATTTATGATAGAGAAGACGTAGGCTTGTTCACCAGGTGGATCAGTAGTGTGAGAGGAGAGCCATTGGCGGTAATTATTAGACGATTTTGTTCAGATTAGGAAGGGTATATGGAAGTCATAGGGTTGATTGAGAGAGTCTTTACCCTTTAAATACCCACAGATCCTTCCTTAAGCTGCATAAAATCGTCTAATGATAGGCAAAATATACTGCTAAAACGCGTTAGAGCTTCAAGTGGTTAACCCTTTGAGTAAAATTCCTAAACTTGGAAAGGGATTCATGCTACCTTGCCCTGTGCTACATGGAAGTGGAGAAAGAAGACTAAGCCCTATCCAAAGGATTATCTATGGTTCTTTGGCTCTTAAGGTGGGTCACTGGCTGATTTTTATCTTTCTCTCCTTTTCTTTCTTTCCTTGGCTTGTATCCATTCGGCCCCATTCAGCCAACTGTTTTAAGACGTTTATCCCCATCCAGGTGTCGATATCTTCCTGGCGAGCGATAGCAAGCCAGTATTGTATGGAGAAATCCGGCTTCGCCGGAGACATTTTCCTTTCGAAAAATGTACAAATATAGCTTGCTGGCAAAACAAAAATACATATATGCTGGCTCGCTACCACTCGCCAGGAAAATATTGACACCTGGATGGGGGTAAACGTCTTAAAACAGTACACTGAATGGGGCCGAATGAATACAAGCCAGCCAAAGCGAGAGGGAGAGAAAGATAATAAAATACGAGGTGGGCTCCCTTAAGAAGGCAAATCCACAATGGTAAACTTATAATAATCGATGAGCCAGATCCCGAACAATCATGACTTTTCAGCACAATGTTCAATATATGGCTGACAAGTTATATGGGAACTCAATATATGGCTGACAAGTTATATGGGAACTCAATATATGGCTGACAAGTTATATGGGAACTCAATATATGGCTGACAAGTTATATGGGAACTCAATATATGGCTGACAAGTTATATGGGAACTCAATATATGGCTGACAAGTTATATGGGAACTCAATATATGGCTGACAAGTTATATGGGAACTCAATAACGAAGGTATAATCATATCGAGGTACGGTAACATCTCCACAATCATAAAGTTGGTATCACACGAGGACTTTGTCCCTTAACATTTATCCTCAACACTGGTCTGGCAGCTTATGAGGTCAACATTTAACATATTTCTTCGGCCTAAATTCTATTATATCATCAGTCTAGGTTCCGATACCAGTGCAAAATATTCCAGAAATGTTGCCAGAAAAATGTTATTCATAGAATGTTGACTATAAAAGTTCTCGTGTGATACCGGCTTAAGACAAAGCGTGGTGTAGATTATAATTGTACATGTAATTATGGGGGGTCATAGGCTTTTTGTTATCTTTCTCTCCTTTTTTTTCTCTTTCCCTGGCTTGTACCCATTCGGCCCCATTCAGCCAACTGTTTTAAGACGCGTATCCCCATCCAGGTGTCGATTTCTTCCTGGCAAGCGATAGCGAGCCAGCATTGTATGGAGAAATCCGGCTTCGCCGGACACATTTATCTATCGAAAAAATAAAAATATTAGCTTGGTCTCAAATGTTTTGTTTTGTTATGCTGGCTCGCTACCGCTCGTCAGGAAAATATTGACACCTAGTTGGGGGTAAACGTCTTATAACAGTAGGCTGAATGGGGCCGAATGAATACAAGCCAAAGAGAGAGGGAGAGAAAGATATAACAAAGTGAGTGGGCTCCCTTAATGTTGCGGTCATACCATTTATCTCTTTCAGTATACAATGACGTAGACGAGTTTATACAGCTTAGGACATAATTGCGATAGAGGGTTATTGAAATGGTGTTTACCTATTCGATCCCATGAGATCAATGCTGATAAGTAAATCCGTTTAAGGGTAGATTTCAACTTGAGATATTTTTTTCTAGACTCATTTCTCCCTCATATTTACCCCAATTGTTTTTGAGATTTTAAGACGTTAGCACCATAATAGTTGGCGATTTTAAGAACTGTTGCCCCATTTCTGTCATTTGTAAGACTTTTCGTGCCATTTAGGTGCCATTAAGTCCTAGCAAGCGATAGCGAGCCTGTAATTTATGAGGAACCGGCTTTCGGCCGGGCCATTTTTCTATCGAAAAATTTACAAATCGATCTGGAAAGAGGGTCTAGGGGCTGTAGTTTTAAGTTTGATTTGATGGAGGTCTAGGGAACAAACTAAAAACCTCTCCTTAATGAAGCAGAATAAAGTAAACGGAGTGTAAAACGTGTCCTTGCAATACTGGAAAGGCTAATTAGTCCATCTTATACTGGAACACTGTTTATATTAGTCTAGCTATAATTATACTGGAACACTGTTTATATTAGTCTAGCTATAATTATACTGGAACACTGTTTATATTAGTCTAGCTATAATTATACTGGAACACTGTTTATATTAGTCTAGCTATAATTATACTGGAACACTGTTTATATTAGTCTAGCTATAATTATACTGGAACACTGTTTATATTAGTCTAGCTATAATTATACTGGAACACTGTTTATATTAGTCTAGCTATAATTATACTGGAACACTGTTTATATTAGTCTAGCTATAATTATACTGGAACACTGTTTATATTAGTCTAGCTATAATTATACTGGAACACTGTTTATATTAGTCTAGCTATAATTAGACCATTTGGTGCAGTTTAATAAGGCTCCGTGGTAGTAGAAATGGGCAAGTGAGATCGTTCGAAGCTTGTTAATTGCTGGAGGTCCTTTTTAAACTGAACACAATCGTCTAGTAGTAATTTCGGACTCTATCCATAGCCATTTGCCATAGTTCGCCATAGTCCTTGATACAAAACTGCAAAATCAAAGGCATTCCCTGTAAACAAATGCATAATAGCTTCCAAATAATAACGGCTAACAAACTGAAATTACACGGGTTACCAAATAATAAGTAAATTTGGCTTTACATAAGAGTGAATATTGAGAGCAAATTAATTTAAGGGGGGTCACCCGCTTTTTTATCGTTCTCTCCTTTCCTCTCTGTCCCTGGTTTGTCAGCCATTCAGCCAACTGTTTTAAGACGTTTATCCCCATCCAGGTGTCAATTTCTTCCTGGCGAGCGATAGCGAGCCAGCATTGTATGGAGAAATCCGGCTTCGCCGGAGAAATTTTTCCATCGAAAAATGTACAGATTTAGCTTGCTGTCAAAACAAAAATATATATATGATGGCTCGCTACCATTCGCCAAGGAAAATATTGACACCTGGATGGGGTAAACGTCTTAAAACAGTAGGTTGAATGGGGCTAAATGGATACAAGCCAAAGAGAAAAGGAGAGAAAGATTGGAGTATCTCTTTAGCCCATGTCGAATATATATAACTCTGTGCAAAGGTAAGTGGCTTCCGTGCCTTTGACATATAGGCTAATGGGAAATATTCTGGGTTAACACTATATGGCGCGACATCTTGTAGGTTACTATAATATTGACACCTTGATGCCGTTCTGAGAGTGAGGGTCTGAGTGTGGGGGATGAGACTGTGAAGCACAGAGGCGAGGCGGCTTCAGAGATGGAGTTGCTTCGAGCCGTGAAGCTTCGCATGTCTCACTCCCTAGACTGGAGCAAGACCTCACGGGCCTCACCGTGTTCAGCGGTAGAGTATAAAGGCTATCAGCCTATGCCCGAGAGGGAGTAGTTGGAATATAGAAAACAAACAAAAAATCTTAAAACAGTAGGCTGAATGGGGCCGAATGGATACAAGCCAAGCGGTCTGTAAAGGAAAATAACAAAGAGATAAGATATATCCTAATTATATATGTTAATGCTCTCATTTGGATGTAAATGACAAAACATGATGCTGTGGCGAGTGGGGAATAAAACGCTATTAACTCTTTCAATATGACACTCATTTTTAACCCTTTCTGTACCGCAATGTCTTTTTAACTTTATTCTGGCTACCATTAGACGATTTTATTCAGTTTAAAAGGGCCCATTGCAAACAACAGGCTTCCCACTACCTCACTTAACACTTTTTACTACCACAGATCCTTCTTAAACTACAAAATATCGTCTATATATAGCTACAATAAAATAAAAAAGGCGTCGCCGGTACAGATGGGGTTAATAGTATACTGATATACCTTTGACTATTTTGTTCAGTTACGGAAAGACGTTGCATAGCTTGGGAGCTTAAAACCACTGTAATACAAGGAACTGTATCGGATACACTGAATCAGAGTTTGGTATCTGTAATAATGTAATAGCATAGTTTGTTAGTAGGCGTGTACCTTTACCGTTTCTAAGGTGTTTCTTAAAGGTCGTTGCACAATGACAGACAGCCCCTACAAGACTGGCACGAACACCCACGACACATACAAATCCTGTGACTTGCCGAATTTACTAGAGATTGCAGCGAAAACGGCTGGCATCGTTAGAGTAGTATCTCACCCGTATCTCTTCCGCACGACTTGATAAGACTCTAGCGATGCCGATACGGTGGAGAAACGAATGCTACGAAGAAGATAGTAAAAGTCGTGCGAAGGGTACACGACTAGTCCATGGAAACCCAAAGACTGCGATACAACTCGGAAGAATCGTATCAATATCGTATCGACGCCGTGAGACTTGCAACCGGATTGAGGCTAGACGCGCGGTTGCCAACTCGACCGTTGCCAATTTTCTGCATGGAAGAGTTACGGTCCGCACGACAGGATTACGCACCAGACGACGTTGATACGAACCATACGTCTTCGATACGGACCACACGATTGTGATAGGGCGAGTTCGTGATGGAGACCAGACTCAGACGATTTTTTTACAGTTGCTGGGGGATTCCCACGAACCTTTGAACAGCTCAAAATCTCATATCGACCCCCGATACGTCGCTTGGACCGTCAGAGTCCCCCACAGCTAATTCCCGATATCCACAATTATGTTGCCGATTCGCCGTGTCAGGCTGAAATTTCGAGTCGGGAACTCGCCTGGAGGGGCTTTCGTGTTAAGGTGGTTGCACACTGACACGATTGCCCCTCCAGGCGAGTTCCCGACTCTAAATGTCAGCCTGATACGGCGAATCGGCAACATAATCGTGGGTATCTTAAATTAGCCGTGGGTGACTCGCATGGTCCAAGCAACGTATCGGGTACCAGGTCGTTGCACACTGACACGAATGCCCCTCCAGGCGAGTTCCCGACTCTAAATGTCAGCCTGATACGGAAAATCGGCAATATAATCGTGGGTATCATAAATTAGCTGTGGGTGACTCGCACGGTCCAAGCGACCTATTGGGGGTCGATACGAAGTTTTGAGTTGTTCAAAAGATCGCGAGAATCCCCCGGCAACTGTAAAACATCGTCTGAGTATGGTCTCCATCGCAAATTCGCCGTATCACAATCGTATGGTCCGTATCAAAGCCGTATGGCCCGTATCAACGTTGTCTGGTGCATAAACCTGCCGTGCGGACCGAATGTAGGAAAAAAAGGCACAGGAAACAAAGACACTGGAAATAAGGGCACTGGGGAAAAAAAGCATATTCTTCGGGGTAGGAAAAAATCGCATATTATGAAAATCTATATATTTTTTTTAATTAGGCAACTTTATTATCCAGGATTTATTCCTATATTATTTATTATTCAAGAACATAATAATTTTAATATATTTGTTATATTTATTGTACTTCTATATTTTGCTTTAATTACACTATATTTCTATTTAACCTAACCTGACATAATGTGAGACCTCACTGGGACTATGCTGTTCAGTGTTGGTGTCCTTATTATAGAATGGATATTGACTCTCTGGAGGCAGTCCAACGAAGAATGACGCAAATGATCCACATTGTTATAAATGTATCATAAGAGGAGAGGCTGATAACCCTTGGCTTGCATTGTTATAAATGTATCATAAGAGGAGAGGCTGATAACCCTTGGCTTGCATTGTTATAAATGTATCATAAGAGGAGAGGCTGATAACCCTTGGCTTGCATTGTTATAAATGTATCATAAGAAGAGAGGCTGATAACCCTTGGCTTGCATTCATTAGAAAGACAGAGATGAATAGTAGATATGATGTAGGTGTTTAAGATGTATAGTAGATATGATGTAGGTGTTTAAGATGTATAGTAGATATGATGTAGATGTTTAAGATGTATAGGAGATATGATGTAGGTGTTTAAGATGTATAGGAGATATGATGTAGGTGTTTAAGATGTATAGGAGATATGATGTAGGTGTTTAAGATGTATAGGAGATATGATGTAGGTGTTTAAGATGTATAGGAGATAATTATGATATAGGTGTTTAAGATGTATAGTAGATATGATGTAGGTGTTTAAGATGTATAGTAGATATGATATAGGTGTTTAAGATGTATAGGAGATATGATGTAGGTGTTTAAGATGTATAGGAGATATGATATAGGTGTTTAAGATGTATAGGAGATATGATATAGGTGTTTAAGATGTATAGGAGATATGATGTAGGTGTTTAAGATGTATAGGAGATATGATGTAGGTGTTTAAAATGTATAGGAGATATGATGTAGGTGTTTAAGATGTATAGGAGATATGATGTAGGTGTTTAAGATGTATAGGAGATATGATGTAGGTGTTTAAGATGTATAGGAGATATGATGTAGGTGTTTAAGATGTATAGGAGATATGATGTAGGTGTTTAAGATGTATAGGAGATATGATGTAGGTGTTTAAGATGTATAGGAGATATGATATAGGTGTTTAAGATGTATAGGAGATATGATGTAGGTGTTTAAGATGTATAGGAGATATGATATAGGTGTTTAAGATGTATAGGAGATATGATGTAGGTGTTTAAGATGTATAGGAGATATGATGTAGGTGTTTAAGATGTATAGGAGATATGATGTAGGTGTTTAAGATGAATAGGAGATATGATGTAGGTGTTTAAGATGTATAGGAGATATGATGTAGGTGTTTAAGATGTATAGGAGATATGATGTAGGTGTTTAAGATGTATAGGAGATATGATGTAGGTGTTTAAGATGTATAGAGATATGATATAGGTGTTTAAGATGTATAGGAGATATGATGTAGGTGTTTAAGATGTATAGGAGATATGATGTAGGTGTTTAAGATGTATAGGAGATATGATGTAGGTGTTTAAGATGTATAGTAGATATGATATAGGTGTTTAAGATGTATAGGAGATATGATGTAGGTGTTTAAGATGTATAGGAGATATGATGTAGGTGTTTAAGATGTATAGGAGATATGATGTAGGTGTTTAAGATGTATAGGAGATATGATGTAGGTGTTTAAGATGTATAGGAGATATGATGTAGGTGTTTAAGATGTATAGTAGATATGATATAGGTGTTTAAGATGTATAGGAGATATGATGTAGGTGTTTAAGATGTATAGGAGATATGATTGTAGGTGGTTTAAGATGTATAGGAGATATGATGTAGGTGTTTAAGATGTATAGGAGATATGATGTAGGTGTTTAAGATGTCTAGGTTCTCACATCACACTTATAAACCTCATACACTTCTCACATCACACTTATAAACCTCATACACTTCTCACATCACACTTATAAACCTCATACACTTCTCACATCACACTTATAAACCTCATACACTTCTTCACATCACACTTATAAAACCTCAGTACACTTCTCACATCACACT
>JBAKBP010029861.1:0-26542 GCA_037953745.1 Lithodes maja | reverse complement strand
TATATAAATCCCACACACAATACTTATATCTAATGATATAAAATAGAACTCGTTGACTTAGAAGAAAACAAAATACATAATGATAATACTTATAGTACAACGGTTCACATAAACTGAGTTAGGAAACTCTACACAGACTACAGCCAAAGTTCCTGCCCTGACGATCCTAGCGAGGGTGGGGCCTGACTGGGCGTTCTGTACAGCATGCTCATACTCGACATGCGTCACACCTCCCCCAAGATTTTACTTGCTCAACCCTGAGCTAAAATCTGATATACAGAACCCCATCAAACCCCTCACACCCAGCGACCGCATGGCACTAAAACAACGCTGAGTTTATCACTAAAACACATCTTATAAACAAAAAAATTCACATTTCATAACTCCTCCCAACAATAGTAAAAGACACAATATCATGCTCCCAGAGCGAGCTTACAGCAGCTCAGCCGTTTGATAGTTCGTGGACTACTCAAACCTTATAGGCTATGACAAACTTATACAATTATCTTCATCAAAAAGAAAGAGTTTTTATATGATTTTTATATTTTAATATGTTTTTTTCCGGCTGCACTACAAGGGCAGCCTATTTTCTTCTATACCAAACGCTCAACAATCCTGCTTTACGACCCAATACGCTGGGCTACAACCGCGAGCCAACAAGCACCAAGCGCAAAATACTACTCAAACCAAAGCAGGAGGCTACCCGTGTGTCAATTTACCCAGGATCATATACCCCTGAACGACCACATGCAACCTCGTTGTCACAACCGGCAATATGGCTTATGTCCAGGTTATATACCAATAACCTTAGTGACCACCTGGTCAGCCTCATATTCCGATTGTGAAACGGGTCCAAGATCTTGAGAGGGTAATGATCTGGGTAAACTACACCGACCGGACCATAGGCTGGAACATAGATCTCGAAATGCCCCAGCGCATCATCGTCCTTTTCACTTTCATTCATCAGGCTCTGACACGTTGCTGGTGCATTCTTAAGTCCGTAGGGCATAACATTGCACTGGTAGGTACTCCCGTCCACAACAAAACCACATACCTCTCCAGCACGCTCGGACAAAGCTACAAGCAACGACCACTCACGACATTCCTCATCCCTCAGAGCCTTCGTCCACACGTAATCCAGCTCTGCTTGCACCATAGGCTGTCGAGCAGGATTTATACGGCAGGGAATTAAACTGAGCCTTGCACTATCTCCAGCCTGCATGTCGGATTCTACCCCGTACCTCAGGCCTGGAGAAGCAACAAACATGCGAAAGTACTGCCATAGCCTAGTAAATAACTGCCTTGCACTGTCTCCACGAACAACATGCCTTGTGCCCTCCCACAACCCAGCCGAGACCGCAGCTTCTAACCTGTAGTCTCCCTCCTTCTCCACCTTCGTCCCTAGAACAGCCAGGTCATGAGAGGGACAATCAGTACCACCCGTGCAGTCACTCCCACAGTTCATTATAGCTAAGGCTTCCCCGCCGATACCGTACATGCGCACCCCCACATTCCTTGTGACGACATCTGCCTGCGCAGCATCACCGCTTTTAGCGACATGGCCAGATACAGTCGGTCTGTGGTAGGGCTGTTGCATTAGACTAGAGCAGCATTGGGAGGCTATGTGACGACCGGGCACTGCGATACCACAGCCGACCCTACCAATCTGCTCAATGTCCTCCTTTTGACCACCACCCTTGGCAGCCATGGGTCGACCCTGACCTGGCAACCATGCCAAGGCCTCGTCGCCCACCTTAAACCACCGAAACAACGAGGCTAACGGTCTTTTAACAGTCACATGACCTGCCTGCGGAACATCTCGCACCGCCCGAGTTGTGAGACTCAGGGGCTCGGCACGACCAGTGGGGTATGAACCGAGCTGGTGCTGGAGTGCTGCACACTGCTGCTCAGGCAGGTGCTCTAGCACTTCCACAGCCACCAGACTCGTGTCCCCCGCCCACTGCTTCGCCGAGACATGACAATCCCTACTCTCCTCCACCTGTGCCCTACTGCCCCCCTCTCCTTCTCCACCTTGGCCGCGGCAGACCAACGCAGGGACAGTAGGCTGCTCAGGTGGTTGCCTCACAAACTCCTCCAACAGGTTCACATGACATGCTTCCCCGTCCTCGTGTTTAATCTCGACAGCACCATTACCACACTTCTGAACTTCCGGATCCTCCAACTGCAGTTTACAAATATCTGAGGGAGCCAACCTGTCTAGATGCTTCCGAAGCAACCCAAGTCCTTCCCCAATATCAAACTGAGCAACCCTTTTTTCTCTCCGTGTGCAACGTTGCTGCCTCGGAGTCTCTTCCGGCCCTACCTCCTCACTAACTGTGACAGGTCCTGGGGCCTCTCCAGACTCCAACATAGGTGCCAATACTAAATCACCCAGGAGAGCCGCCGAGTCAAAACTCTTAAAACCAACTCCAGCTTTAGCCTCCTCCTGTTGATCGTTCCTCTGCTGGTCTGAAGACGGAGGACTAGGCTGTGACACTTTAAATGCCCGAGCTCGGGTGACAACACACGCCATGGGTTGTGTCTGGCACCGCTCGACCCACTCTTGCTCTTCCCTACTCACGTCGGCCGTCCTCTCGGCAACGACTAAGGGTAGAACCTCAGAAGCGGGCATTGCAAAGTCGTTACCGAGAAGAAGGTCGACGCCCTCCACTGGCAGTTTCTCCACAATCCCAACATCCAATTCACGTGTCACACCATCCACCTCCAACTCCAACCGCACCAGCGGGTATGACCGAGTTGCATTAATACCCTGCACCACTACCACCCGAGCCGCATTTATAGGGTAGCCAGTCAAATTGTTCATCAGAGTCTGGGAAGCACCTGTATCACGCAAGACCTCTACTCCATGCTTGCGCCCCGCCCACATCACGCAACCCCGTCCTCTATGGTCGCAAAAAACATCCTGAGCAGGGTTCGAGCCTCTCAGGTGTTTCTGCATTGGCTGTGCCTCAGCCTCTGACGAACTGCCCCGGGCAAACTCAGAAGACTTCGGAGACACACCAATGTTGCAGGCCAAAGACACAGCTGCTGTAGGTGGTTTGCTAGGACAGACTCTTGCAAAGTGCCCCTTTTCATGACAAAGATAACACTCCAACTCCCCTCTGGGCTTCCCTTGGTACTGGGAAGGGCCCGGCCCCTTCTTAAATGGGACGGTGTTAGTCTTGTGGTCAGTCTTGGTATCATAGCTCTTGTACTTGTTTGCATAATGTATATCACTAACTCGGGGGGGTGGGGTGTCACGCCCCTTGTTACCTGCCTCACTACGCTGGGCAGACCCGCACCCACGAATTAATGATAGCCGGAGGTCAGCCATCTCAGCTGCCTCCTGTAGAGTTTTAGGGTTCTTTTCTTTAATAGTTAAAGTCATATCTGCACCAGTACACTTATAAAACTGCTCGAGCAGAAACAGCTCAGTCAACTGTTCGGCCGTCTCAGCTTTCTCAGAACGTGTCCAGTTAGCAAGTGCATCTTTTAAGTCCCGGGCATGTTCAAGAAAGGTCGCCTCCCTAGTCTTTGTAACACCCCGAAACTTCAATCGATATGTTTCTGGTTGCAACTCGTATGCCCGTAGGACAGCTCTCTTCAATACTGGGTAGTCAATGCAAGACTCTAAAGGCAGTGCATCATAAGCCTTCAGACCCTTACCCGTAAGTCTTGAGGAGACCAGAGCTGCCCACTTCTCTTCAGGCCAATTATGCTCCCTACACTTCTTCTCAAAACGATTAAAAAATTCTGTGACTTCAGTTTCACTAAATGCCGGCACCAACTTGACTAAGTGAGACAAGGACTGTTCTCTTACTTGGCCCTCACGGCCCATCCGAATCCCGGTCGACTCTGCACGAGTCTTATCTAAGTCTATCTGAGCACAATATTTCTCGGAGTCGTATCTAAGCTCAGCCTCGTGCCTCCTAGACTCAGCCTCAATCTCCTTCTCCTGCTTCCTAGACTCAGCCTCAATCGCACACTTCCTAGACTCAGCCTCAATCTCATACCTCCTAGACTCAATTTTAGCAAGCTCGAGTTTAAATATCATATCAGGAGACAGGCCGGAAGAGGGAGCTGCCACTACTGAAGGAGGGGGGGCAAGAACTGGGGAACCACCATACGCACCGCCCGAGGGCACTCCAATCTTCCAATGCTCATCCCTCTGTGGGAGAGTGCTAACCTCCGGCAACTGAGTGGACGGCACTGTGGGAGTCGAGTGAGAGGGGATCTGGGGAGGAACCCCCCAAACGCCCTCTCCTCCGAAACCCCATGTCGCCCACGCAACACCCAGGAAATCAGCTCTCCCTTGGACATCCCTCCTACATTGGATAGACCCAAAACCTTGGCTATCAGGTGCAAGCCATAAACATTCACCCCAGTCAGCCTCTCCTCCGTCACGTGGTACTGCTTACTCACAAAAAGTCTAGCATCCTCCTCACTAGTTACTAACGGCACCTCCTCACTTAGCATCTCTCGCTCCTCGTCAGTACTAGGGCCCGACATACTGAAGTTCACCAAAAAATTCTCGAGACAAAAGTGTTAAACTCCCTTATGCAAGCACTAATTACTAAATTAACTGGAGTCTCTTAAATGCTCTCCTAATTGCCTTACAAAAAAAAATATTCTTCAATATGTACGCTAAAGTACCAACAAACAAATGTTGTACAACTCTGCAAAAAATTATACTGTTCACAAAATCCTAAGCAAGGTCGCCATTTGTTACGACCGGGCACTCGGGTACACTAGGGCTCTTACACAGGACTCGAGTATGGCTCGCTGCCACAACGGAAACACACGATCCCAACCCCAGAGTACTGCCAGCCGAACAAAAAACGCCACTACCCTCCAGAGTTCTATCTGCTATAACGGGGTATACAAGAACTCGGTACTAGCGTTTCACACAACAGACTAATAACAAGACGGGAGTTATCTAGTCTGGTCAACAATCAAACAAAGAAGAAAGTACTACAACACTAAAGAATAGTGTTGGCCGAAGCCGAAGTAATCCACCCTTGAACTAAGAACTTAAGAAGTCCTCCACCCTCTACTTCGGATCGGCACTATTACGTTACGTTAAACAATAGTCCTCGAGCATCAAGCAAGGAATCTTCTGATAAGTTAGATGCTTCTCGAATACTCGTAAGAAGTAAGTATCGGATTTTGAACAGCAATTTAATGAATAACTCACTGGTAATTAAAGGCTTTAAATTGACATAAGAAGAATTATAAGAATAAGCAATAGGATATGGCAAACATTAAGAAGAAGTACTCCGACAATGCACTGGCAATAGCCTACTAAGATTGTGCTCGTGGGCCACTAATCTCTGAAGTAGCTAAGCGTGCCACACATGAAATCAATAGTGCTTAAACAATAATATACATAAGGAGAAGCTTCAATACTATGCTGTATCTGCTGGTCGAGCAAAGTCTAGCTGGGATATCTAAGGTTAAGAGACAATGGCTGAGCAAGCGGCTCGTAGCCTAGCGAGGTCCTTAAGACTGTGCGGCCAAATTACGGTAATTGACGGGATGCTCTCTTGAGAGATCCAGATCACTAGTATCTGGTTCTCTCCTGGCGATCCTCTCAAAGTCAAGCAAATGAGATAGCACAGTGTTGGGTGGCACAGGCAAAAGCCCTCACTCGCAACACAGTGCTAAACTCCCACGGTACACAATCAAAAAGACCCCCTAGGCTTCCCACGTCTCCGTTGCAATTGTGCTGGCTCAACCAACCTAGCACTCATAGGAAATCACAACTCGAGGAACCCTATCCCAGTCTAGCATTACCTAAACCAGCAGAAAACAGGAACATGAATAATAGTACACAGGGAAATACATATACGAGTGCAACAAACATCAATCAATCCTATTCTAGTTAACCCTTCCAAAAATAGGCTATCTAACAGGCACTTATCTCGTGAGAACTCAAGCGATAATACTTTGGCTGACTAAATCTGCACCAAAGGGGTCATTGAGGTTATAAACAGGGACGAGAAGAGAAGAAGGTAGGCTGTTCAGAGAGTAGAGAAAGTTCACATCAGTCGGAAGAATATGGATAGTTGCAAGGGATATGAGAGGTCGCTTTGCCTGATGAGTTCTGATCTAAAAATGGCGAGACCTCCCTTTTTATACTCGGCCCCGTAGCGAGCATAACGGCAACACTAAGGACCGCCCACTGGCAATCATGACGTCATATACTCTCTCAATCTGGGATCGACAAAGAACTTCCCACGCGCTGAAAGGGAGGAAGGGAGGAAGGGAGGAGGGAGTTAGGCCTACACACCTCGTGGCGCGCTCACTGATCCCCCGCCACGTAATATCTCTCCTCTCATCATTACATACAAGTCCCACACACAATACTTATATCTAATGATATAAAATAGAACTCGTTGACTTAGAAGAAAACAAAATACATAATGATAATACTTATAGTACAACGGTTCACATAAACTGAGTTAGGAAACTCTACACAGACTACAGCCAAAGTTCCTGCCCTGACGATCCTAGCGAGGGTGGGGCCTGACTGGGCGTTCTGTACAGCATGCTCATACTCGACATGCGTCACAGTGCGCATGTACGGTATCGGCGGGGAAGCCTTAGCAATAATGAACTGTGGGAGTGACTGCACGGGTGGTACTGATTGTCCCTCTCATGACCTGGCTGTTCTAGGGACGAAGGTGGAGAAGACGGGAGACTACAGGTTAGAAGCTGCGGTCTCGGCTGGGTTGTGGGAGGGCACTAGGCATGTTGTTCGTGGAGACAGTGCATGGCAGTTATTTACTAGGCTATGGCAGTACTTTCGCATGTTTGTTGCTTCTCCAGGCCTGATGTATGGGGTAGAATCCGACATGCAGGCTGGAGATAGTGCAAGGCTCAGTTTAATTCCCTACCGTATAAATCCTGCTCGACAGCCTATGGTGCAAGCAGAGCTGGATTACGTGTGGACGAAGGGTCTGAGGGATAAGGAATGTCGTGAGTGGTCGTTGCCTGTAACTTTGTCCGAGCGTGCTAAAGAGGTATGTGGTTTTGTTGTGGACGGGAGTACCTACCGGTGCAATGTTATGCCTGACGGACGTAAGAATGCGCTAGCAACGTTTCAGAACCTGATGAATGAAATTGTAAAGGACGATGATGCGCTGGGGCATTTCGAGGTCTATGTTCCAGCCTATGGTCTGGTCGTTGTAGTTTACCCAGATCATCACCCTCTCAAGATCTTGGACCAGTTTCACAATCGGAGTATGAGGCTGACCAGGTGGTCACTAAGGTTATTGGTATATAACCTGGACATACGCCATATTGCCGGTTGTGATAACGTGGTTGCAGATGGTCGTTCAAGGGTATATGATCCTGGGTAGATTGACACACGGGTAGCCTCCTGCTTTAGTTTGAATAGTATTTTGCGCTTGGTGCTTGTTGGCTCGCGGTTGTAGCCCAGCGTATTGGGTCGTAAAGCAGGAGTTGAGCGTTTGGTATAGAAGAAAATAGGCTGCCCTTATAGTGCAGCCGGGAAAAACATATTAAAATATAAAAATCATAAAAACTCTTTCTTTTTTATATAGATAATTGTATAAGTTTGTCATAGCCTATTGAGTTTGAGTAGTCCACGAACTATCAAACGGCTGAGCTGCTGTAAGCTCGCTCTGGGAGCATGATATTGTGTCTTTTGCTATTGTTGGGAGGAGTTATAAAATGTGATTTTTTTTTTTATAAGATGTGTTTTAGTGATAAACTCAGCTTTGTTTTAGTGCCATGCGGTCGCTGGGTGTGAGGGGCTTGATGGGGTTCTGTGTGTCAGATTTTAGCTCAGGGTTGAGCAAGTAAAATCTTGGGGGAGGTGTGACGCATGTCGAGTATGAGCATGCTGTACAGAACGCCCAGTCATGCCCCACTCTCGCTAGGATCGTCAGGGCAGGAACTTTGGCTGTAGTCTGTGTAGAGTTTCCTAACTTAGTTTATGTGAGCCGTTGTACTATAAGTATTATAAATATGTATTTTGTTTTCATCTGAGTCAACGAGTTCTATTTTATATCATTAGTTATAAGTGTTGTGTGTGGGACTTATTTGTAATGATGAGAGGAGAGAGAGAGAAATTGCGTGGCGAGGACCAGTGAGTGCGCCACGCGGGCAGGTAGGCCTAATTCCCTCCTCCCTCCTCCCTCCTCCCTCTTCAGCGCGTGGGAAATCCTTTGTCGATCCCAGATTGAGAGAGAATATTACGTAATGATTGCTAGTGGGCGGTCCTTAGTAGTTGGCGATATGCTCACTAGAGGGCCGAGTATAAAAAGGGAAGTCTAGCCGCATTTTCCTCAGAACTCATTAGGCAAAGCGACTTCTCATATCCCTTACAACTATACATATTCTTCCGACTGATGTGAACTTTCTCTACTCTCTGAACCGCCTATCTTCTTATCTTCTCGACCCTTTATAACCTCAATGACCCCTTTGGTGCAGATTTAGTCAGCCAAAGTATTATCGCTTGAGTTCTCACGAGATATATGCCTATTAGATAGCCTATTTTGGAAGGGATAACTAGAATAGGATTGATTAATGTTTGTTGCACTCGTATATGCATTTCCCTGTGTATGATTATTCATGTTCCTGTTTTCTGTTGATCTAGGTGATGCTAGACTGGGATAAGGCTACTAGAGTTGTGATTCCCGATGTGTATTAGGTTTTGTTGAACCTGTACAATCGCAACGGAGACTTGGAAAGCCTAGGTGGTCTTTCTGACTGTGTACCTTGTGAGTTTAGCACTGTGTTGCGAGTGAGGGCTTTTGCCTCTGCCACTCAGCACTGTGCTAACTCGTTTGCTTGACTTTGAGAGGATCGCCAGGAGAGAACCAGATACTAGTGATCTGGATCTCTCAAGAGAGCATCCCGTCAATTACCGTAATTTGGCCGCACAGTCTTAAGGACCTCGCTAGGCTACGAGCCGCTTGCTCAGCCATTGTTTCCTAGCCTACTACATCCCAGCTAGACTTTGCTCGGTCAGCAGATACAGCATAGTATTGAAGCTTTCCTTATGTATGTTATTGTTTATGCACTATTGATTTCATGTGTGGCACGCATAAGCTACTTTAGAGATTAGTGGCCCCCGAGCACAATCCTAGTAGGCTATGGCCAGTGCATTGTCGGAGTACTTCTTTTATATGTTTGCCATTTACTACTGTCTATTCTTCTAATTCTTCTTATGTCAATTTAAAGCCTTTAATATTAGTTAATTGCCAGTGTGTTGCTTATTGAATTGCTGTTCAAAATCCGATACTTACTTCTTACGAGTATGAGTATCCGAGAAGCATCTAACTTTATCAGAAGATTCCTTGCTCGATGCTCGAGGACTATTGTTTAACGTAACGTAATAGTGCCAATCCGAAGTAGAGGGTGGAGGACTTCTTAAGTTCTTAGTCAAGGGTGGATTACTTCGGCTTCGGCCAACACTATTCTTTGGTGTTGTTGTATTTACTTCTTTGTTTGATTGTTGACCAGACTAGATAACTCCCGTCTTTTTATTAGTCTGTTGTGAAACGCTAGTACCGAGTTCTTGTATACCCCGTTATAGCAGATAGGACTCTGGAGGGTATTGGTGTTTTTTGTTCGGCTGGCAGTACTCTGGGGTTGGGATCGTGTGTTTCCGTTGTGGCAGCGAGCCATACTCGAGTCCTGTGTGAGAGCCCTAGTGTACCCGAGTGCCCGAGTTTATCAGCTTGATAAAATCGTCCAAATGTAGCTGAAATCGAATAATACAGACATCGCTCGTACAGGAGGGGTTAACGTAACCCGACTGGAGAATAGAAGATAAATATATAAACCAATACATAACCGTTGGGAGAATATTGGCTGTGGTGACTATGGTGTACGAGCGACAAAGATCTCTGCGGTTGTTGTGGTGGTGAGGAAGGTGGTTTAGACGATACGTTTTTTGCTATCTGTTTGCCGGAGGGAATGGTGGGTTAAGGGTTGTCGTCTGCTAACGTAAACAATATGGAAGTCGTCACTGGATTTATCCTGCTACCTGCCATAAAAAAAGACAAGTACACGTTATATATGAGGGGGCATCAGACTGAGCTTTGCCGCTGAACTAATCTTCGTGTCTTCGCTCTTAGAATTATGGCTTGAGCGTTCCTTGATTTTGGCCCTGTCACTCTTTCAATTCTGGGGGAGGCACACGCCACAGACAGTTCTGTCTGTTGTCCCCCTCATCCACATAGGAAAACAAAATCCAGGTTGGCACAGTACAGATAATGTAGGGCATATCATCCAGTATGCCATAATATATCTCCCATAAAAAATTCACATGTATCCACTCACTCCAGGTTCCTATTAACCCTTTCTGTACCAGCGGCGTCTATTATATTTCATTCTAGCACTATTTAGGCGATTATATGTAGCTTAGGAAGGATCTGTGGTAGTTAGAGGGGTTGATTGAGAGGTACTTCCTAAACCGAATAAAATGGATCCATAAGGAAATGAAAAAGTATGTTTACGGTACAGAAGAGGTTAACTGTTAGGTGTATATCGGATGTGAGGAGACTATACCCCGTTCCAAATAAGTAGTCTATATATCGTGAACCCTAACATATGTAACTAAAAAAGGGCTAGAATAAATGGGCAGTCAATATCCACACCTATTCCCTGGCTGATCAATCCCAAATGGTAGAAATATTAGCTCGATTACTCTAGTAGTTTGTGAGTTACATAGATAAACATTCATGAGTTTTGGCCTACTTACTTAGAATAAGGTGTACCTATCATTCTCACCTTGAACAAGGACTGAGTTCTCTAGGCTGTAATCCGAACTCGATAACTAATGCACCATAGAACACCCAATAATCTCTAAAACACCATACACATTATTATTTTGTCTTTACATGTTATTCATTTTTGGCTAATGGCAGCGGCACACATACAATATTCCAGTACATTTCGATAATAAAATGGTTATGTTGAAATGTTTAATTTGTGTATTTCTGAAATATTATCGGCAACTATACTGAGGGTAGAATATTGAGTTAGATGAAAATAGGAAATACAATGGAATTTTGAATTAATTTAATACTCACATCTTAGCCGGCCGCTGAGAGGCGGGCATACCGAAGGAGCTTTGTCATAACTCCTATGTGTGTGTGTGTGTGTGTGTATATGGTATGTGTGTGTGTGGTATGTATGTGTATGTGTGTGTGTGTGTGTGTATGGTATATGTGTGTGTGTGTGGTGGGGGTCTGTAATATGAAAAGCCTCTACTACCGAAATGCTTTCACTTTATTGCTCTATTATGGTTGCATGTTGGATGTTTATTAGCAAACCATGTTTTACTGTTTACAACAGTTTTGCTGAATAGAACCAAGTGTTCCCAAGCCTTTCCTGGAATGAAGTAATGGTTTTACAAAGGATTCACTATAGTTAATTATTATTTTGTTTCTCAGGTATCATTTAAGTTTGGCAAAATATAATAAATTTTTCATAAAACGGAGAAAGATAGAAAAAGTCTCTCAGTCGATATTTAACAAGGATATGCTGAAAAAATATTCTCTACTACATATGTAATATATTTAGCCTACAACATACAACCTATACAGTATCTTTGTAAGCACCATTATTCTAATAGCTATCATCGTATAAAATTTATCGAGCCCCAAAAATATTTCACAGTAAAAAATATGTAATTTGACAAATAAGATGTTATAAATATATGTATGATAGTTGTACTAAATGATTATCTGAAACAAATACAATTTTCTAAACCAAATCAGTCAGACGAAGTCTTGTGTCTATGTTATGAATATTTTGTTTACTTATTTATTGTGTAGCCTACTGTATGTTCTTACAGTATGTTACTATGAACGAGACCAGAAGATTGTATTCAGATTATATAGTCTCTCAACTGTAGGTGTTTTAAAATTAGCGGATACTGGATGGAGAATATAACTAATTGAGAGTAACAAGTCATTACTTATCCTTATTAGCCTAATGTATACACTGTTAGATGTAATACAAAGGAATGTAGGTCACAAGTTTGTGGGAAAGTGAGGTCCAGGTATGACAGAGTTGCCGCGACCCTCATATTACTGGAGCGGGTGCAACCAGTGATCACGATATTATCAATACCTAGGTTAGATCTCTCTCTCGCTCCCCCACCCCCTTCTCTCTCTCTCTCTCTCTCTCTCTCTCTCTCTCTCTCTCTCTCTCTCTCTCTCTCTCTCTCTCTCCCAGTGGGTGAAGAATCCAACTAAAGGTAACAATATACTAGCTCTGTGTTCACCACCAGCTTATCTGTTGGGGAATCACTGGGAGATAATGACCACAAACTAGTCGGCTTCTCTTTTTGCACTCCTTACAGCAGACCCACCAGTCCTCAGAGTACGAAAACTAGATTTCCATCAACCAAATGTTGAAGATCTTCGGAGAAGCTTATCGAAGGTAAGGATGTTAATGTAATTTGGTGTTCATCCAAAAAGCAGCTTACCGATCTACAAGCTGTCCAGGATTAGTTCATAACAGAATAAGGTGTACTCTGGGGCCCAGAGGAGGTAGAAAAACAAATAGGTAAGTTGAATAAGTCCAAGGCATCTGGCCAATATGACTTTCTTTCCCGAGTTGTACAAGTGTGAGATGAAATCGCACCTATCTTGGCAGAAATCTTCAATAAATCCCTAGAAACTGGTGAGGTCCTGGAAGACTGGGAATTGCTCAATATAACCCCCATCTTTACGAAAGGGCATCGTGAGTAACAAAAGAATAACTATCGGCAAACTAGCTTGGTTTCTGTCAAAGTAAAACATTTAGAAAGGATATCAGTATACAAGATAGTTGACTACTTCGAAATATACAACTTAATTACAGATTCCCAACATGGTTTCAGGCGATACTAATCATCTCATACGAATTTGCTGGTTTGCCAATTCTGTAACGCTTCTTCAATTTTCTATACGTCTTTTCATGAGTTTCTATAATGTCACGATTAATTTGTACAAGCTTTATGAGTGCATTCAATTGCTAAACCCTAATACAAATATTAGTGACAAATGTTATCCCGCTTTCCATCATATGACAAAACATAACATGCATATAGACACAGGTGAGACAAGCAATCAAATTATTCCTGGATTTCTGCCAAGCCACATACATTTACCATTAACTTCTGAGGAGTGAGGTAAAATTCCAAGGGGAAACAGCTTGTTCAGTACAGTCCATGGGTTTGCTACTGAATGCTGTACCTTGTTCCAAATAGGTAGGCCAGAAATCGTGAACACTAACCTCTATAACTCAAGAAAGGTTATAGCAAATGGGTTGTACATTTCCAGGCCTATTCCCTGACTGACCCTTTCCAAATGGTAGAAGTATTAGCACGATTACTCTAGTTGTTTTTGAGTTATAGAGGTTAGTCGTCAAGAGTTTGGACATACTTAATTACTTGGAATATGGTTTAGTCAGGACCTCGCACCACTCCCATGTTTACAATGGCGACCTCTGGATCATGGTGTATCTATATCCCTTAGATGGCCTGAAGGATACTGTGTAACCTCAGCATTAGTCCAGTCAGTCCGCGCAGCTGACTTAATATCTCCTTTATTTAACATCTTACTTACAAATGCCTTAACTAACCAATATATATATATATATATATATATATATATATATATATATATATATATATATATATATATATATATATATTGTCACAATGATCAGTTAATTAATGTAATTGAAAGCCCTTACTTATATAATTAATAGCATAATGCCGTGAGCGGCCATGTGCTTTCTTTGTCTCTCATTGTGGGGTTTTCTTTTGTCTTTACTTTTCATACCAATCTTGCTGTATATCACTTAATGCCTTCACTGTGAACCTTTTTTGTTTAAGTGAGTTCCGTGGTGAAGCGCTTCGTCGCTTCATGCCTTCACTGAACCTTTTTGTTGTCTAGTGAGTTTGTTGTGAAGCGCTTCGTTTCGGTGTTTTCATATGATTTGGAAGGCAGCTGTCTTTGTGATTCTGAAGTAATATGAAGTAATATGAAGTAATATGAAGTAATATGAAGTAATATGAAGTAATATGAAGTAATATGAAGTAATATGAAAGTATATGAAGTAAATGTATAATTCTTTGTGCGTGTCTTGGTGAACTGGTTGATATTGTAAACAGATACAGACGACAATTACCTCGATAGTGTCGCCATCTGTTGGGGAAATAGGGAGGGAAAATGGGCACTTCTTGTGCTTAGCCAGTCACTTACTTCACTTCCAGTTCAGATGCCCACCAGAAAGGTGCTCAGTGATCTAACCTCGTGGGACGTTATATTTTTGTGCTTGTTTGTTGTTTGTTTGTTTTTGACTTAACGTAATATTAGTGGAAGTCCTAGATTTTAATCGTAGTTTTATTATATTCATATTATTTATTAACGTAACTTACTTTTTCTCATAGTGTTAATTTAATTCTTCTGATCAGTGTTCCTTTTGATCAGTGTCGCTTTGATCAAACTTCAGGGTTCCATGTGTTTTTCCTTAGAGTTTGAGGCACTTGGCGGTCCTGTCCAGGAGTCGATAGTTAAGGTTTTGTTGTGCCTTTGTTGAGAGCCGGGACGTTCTTGTCGGGTTGCTGTGTATTCCCTAGTACAGTACACAAAACACACACCCCACATTACCCATACACATATTAACCCCGTCAGTGTCTGCTGCCCGGCAGGAACCGTTGGTGGCTCTGCACCAGCGGTTTGGGAGCCCCACTCTCGACTCTTGGAACGGATTGCCAAGTAGCCAGGTAAAGTAAGTTTATAATTAAAGTAAAGTAAAGTAACTTCAGTTAGTGATCCCAGTTGTAGCCACGGGACCACCGAAGGTTATTTAATGAGTAGTGGGAGTGAACTCTACGGGTTCAACCGTCTTAACCCGGCAAGCGCGATAGGCCTCACGGAAGGCTTCCTATAGGGAACGCGATAGACCTCACGGAAGCAAGATCATAAAAAAGCCTTCCAAAAAAAAAAAGGGCCTATCAAAACAAAGGAATTTGTCTCTAGGTGAGATAATTCCCCTCTAGTACTCATCCATGTGTTTCTCACCCCTCCCCCTCCCCTCCTTCCCCACCTTATTCCCCCCTCTCCCCCATCCTCAATTATCACCTATTTGTCCTCTTATTATCATCATTTATCGGTTATTTTTCTCTCCCGCGATAATGTAGCACAAGTGGGTTGCATAAAAGATCGTTATGCAACACCCAGACACCGGCACACACCGCCCCGTTCGTCTCAGTTGACTCACAGACACCGAGAGGGGAGGGTTGCCTGTGGCTCTCTCTCGCCTGAGATTATGATCGGGTGGCCAATATCTTCGTTTTTCACCACCCAAATGCTTTTCCAACTTATTTTAGCACTCTTGAAGGTTCATATATACATCATATATGTAAAATAAAAGCATACCGAAAACAAATAATGGTCTATATTGTAAATATAACTAATTCTGTCAGAATCCAAGGCTAGAAATGCACAAATAACTACCCTAGCCCCTAGGTCTATATCGCGCTTGTCAGGTTAAGGGAGGTTTACTCATTCGGTGGTACTCGCTCACTTGGGATTGAAAACTGGCGTGGTATTAGGAGGAAGGTTTTGCAGTACTCTCGTATATAGTTGGCTTGTATCAGCCCTGGAGTTATCCCGGGTAGCCCATTTCACAACCTCCACTAATAACACCCCAAGGTTTGAGAGTCACAGGACCCGACCTCGTATTGGTAGTCAGCTTTTGATATAGATATTGATATTGTGTTACAACTCTTTTGCATCGGGAGTTGGGTACCGTAGGCTGGTTGCACACGGTGGGTACTGTCGAGATTGTGCATAGCCTAGTTGCTCGAAGTACAGTTGCTACTCGTTTTGCTTTCACATGTTTGCTAGTACCTTGTCTGTTGAGCCAGTTTAATTATCCCCCCAGCATTGCCATCTCGGTGTTGGGTTTTTGTCTTTTTATAGCTTAGTAGGCTATGGTAGTTTTCCAATTTAGATAACATTCAAAGGGGAAGAAGGGCAGTGGAGCACCTTAAGCCCTGAGAAGAGTCTGGAAGCGTTTGTTTGCTCTTTTTTGTTGCGTTCGTTGGGTTGCTTGTATTGGAGACAAGGTGCTGGTGTGGATCATTCTTTCTTATTGTCCCGTCTCTGAGCAGCTGACGTCCAGATCCGTAACAGTGGCGACCTTGCCAGGATAATTGAATTGGTGCTGACACCAATTTTTCTGATCAAAGGAATTAAGTGTAATTATTGTCTAGTAATTTATTTGCCATGTCTGAACAACAAACATCAGCACGGGCGGGTGGAGTTGTTGTGCCATTGCACCTTACCAGTGACGAGGATGTGAGAGTGTTTTTGCAGAGTTCTCCCAGTTGGGAGCAGTTACTAGTGAGATCTCTTGAGGAACTGAGGTTGATCGCTTTGGTGTTGAGGGTTGATGGTTCTCTGTTGACCACGAGGGAGGCTTGTTTACAGCAGATAGGGCAGCGGTGTAGGCAGGAGAGGTCTGAACAGCCTACAGTGCCGTTGGGAGGCTATACGACACCTGTGGACTCTCCGCCGAGCACGCCTAGCCCTTCCCATCATAGCTACATTTCGCAGTTGTCAACCCCTACTGTTGCTCCACAGGTCTTGCCTAATGTCCCCACCGATGCGCCCACCCTTGGTGTTGCTCATTTTAACCCATTACACTCCACTCCTGCTGCTGGGGGGGTTGCTCAGAACGGCCTTGCACCTCCTCCCCCATTTGTGCCACCAGTTAGACTTTCTATGATACCGCCTTATGACCGTGCAGCTAATGTCTCTACACACACCCCAACTGTTGCCCTGTTAGGGCTATCCCCAGAATCTCTGATGCAATTGGAGATGAAAAAGATGGAAATGCAAGAGAGAAGAGAGGAGCGCTTGATTTCGAAAAAACGAAAGTAGAGATAGATGGGGGGGAAGTATGAAAAGAGACAAGTTGGGACGGCACCAAGGGAGGAATCTAGCGAACAGAAATAATTGTCACGTAGCCTAAAATTAGTTCCTGTGTTTGACGAAGTAAAAGTAACAGAGTGGTTCCAAAGGTTCGAGAAGAAAGCACAGGAATTTGTATGGCCACGAATACGCTGGGTTGCATTGGTAGCAAATTTTTTGAAGGGAAAAGCTCTGGAGGCATACGATAGGATGTCGGTGGAGGATTTGCAAGACTACAACGCTTTCAAGCAGGCTACTTTAAAGGCGTATGAACTTAGTCCGGAAGCCTACCGCCTTATTTTCCGTAATGCCCGTAAGCGCCCTAATCACACTCATGTCGAGTATGCGAAATACCTCCGGGACGCCTTGGCTCGCTGGTTCCTTAGTGAAGATGTTAAGACCTTGAATGAGGCGGTTGAGATTATCCTTTTAGAACACTTTACGAACAATGTTGACAAGGAGATTAGCCAAAAGATTCGAGAGAAACGTCCCGGCAAATGGTCTGATGCTGCCGTTTGGGCGGACGACAGAGTGTTGGCTACTAGGGGTTTTACGGATCGCGAGCGTGCCAAGTATGCAACCCCCACGACTGCACGTGACGATAAGCACAAGGCAGGTGGAGGCGGAGGCGGAGGCTATGGCAAACCCGGTCCCACACGTGCTAACAACGGTGGAGACAATAAAAAAAAAACGCAGAGTTCGGCCCGCACTGATCTGAGTAGTGACAGATGTTTTGGGTGTAAACAGACCATACACATCAAGCCAAACTGTCCAAAAGCGAAGTCTGCTGCAGCTGCCGCCCCACCTGTGTCGTTAGTTGTGAGTTCTCAGGGGGGAAGGGATGAGTCATGGTTGCCTGAGTCGGAGGTGAGTCGAGAGGTGAAGCAGGATGTGCCAGCGGCCACGGCACTGCCTGCCCCTACCGAGTTGTCCCCGCCGGTTGGTACAGATGATTGTCCGGAAACTTTGTTCGCCTGGTGTCAAGCTTTCGTACATGAAGGGGAGGTGGAGTTGTGTGGTAAGGTGTATCCTGTGAAAGTTTTGAGGGATTCTGGCGGGAAGCAGTCTATGTGTTTGAATCTAACCGGAAAACCTATAAAATCAGAGGAGTTTGTACTGTGTCGCGTGGTAAATATTGAGGCATGTTATACCCTGGTTCCCGTTCATCTGAGGTGTCCTGTAGTTAAGGCGTCGGCAAAGGTGGCGGTCGTTGACTCATTGCTAGTGGAAGGGATTGACTTTCTGCTCGGAGCGAATATGGCAGGGAGTAGAGTTTTTCCTCCTCCAGTCGTGGTGTCTGAACAGGTACAACCCAGAGAGGTGTGCAAGGAGGCCAAGCAGTTGCCTGTTGATTTGTTCCCGGTGTGCGCGGTAACACGATCTATGGCTCAGGTTGCGCAGCCAGAGGAACAAATTGGAGAGGAAATAGGTCAAGTTGAGGGGATGTACAGAAGTGAAACTGCATCACCCATAGAATTGACTGATCTGCCGGGTGCTAAGGTTGAACATGACGGGGAGGAAAGTGTGACAGAATGCCCCTCACCCGTCTCACCCGGTGCCAGAGGTGGAATGGCGGGGAGTGACCGGGTCCCCACGGGAGGACCGGTCGGTCCTCTACCACCGACCAAGACCGACGTGGAGGCTATCTCTAATCTTGCTACCATGGCGCCGGGGGAGATTGGTGAGGCGCAGCAGAGTGATGATTCGTTGACACATCTGTTTGCTAAAGTCGGAGAGGAGATTGATATTTCTGGAGGGAGAGCATGTTTATATGTGTCGAATCAGATGTTGTGTAGGCGCTGGGTGCCAGATGTTAGTCTGGAGTCATTGGGAGTTGTGGAGCAGCTAGTCGTGCCTCGGAGTTATAGGACCGCACTGATTAGACTCGCTCATGAGGCTCCCCTGGCTGGGCACCTAGGGATTCGCAAGATGATGGAGAGGTTGCCATATCAGTTTTGGTGGCCAGGTATGAACAAGAATGTTACTGCATTTATCAGAAGCTGTCACACCTGTCAGATAGTGGGCAAGCCGAATCAGTGCATTCCTGTGGCCCCTCTGATTCCAATTCCTGCTGTGGATCCGCCTTTTATACGGGTAATGATTGATATGGTTGGCCCGTTGCCTCCTACCAGTGCGGGGAACAAGAATTTTTTGACTATCATGGACGTGACAACACGCTATCCAGAGGTTATTCCAGTTTCTAGTCTGCATTCCAAGGTTGTGCTGCGAAAACTGTTAGAATTTTTCACTCGATTCGGGCTGCCACAAGAACTTCAGTCCGATCGGGGACTAAATTTCATGTCTAATCTGTTTGGGAACACTTTGCAAGAACTGGGAATAAAACATGTTGTGTCTAGTGCCTACCATCCCCAGACACAGGGTGCACTCGAGCAACACCATCAGGCCCTGAAAACTATGATCTGAAAGTTCTGTTTGGAGAATGCCAAGGAATGGGATGTGGCTATTCCATTTGCTATGTTTGCGGTGCGGGAGGTACCGACAGAGTCACTTGGGTTCTCGCCTAACGAACTGGTGTTTGGACATAGGGTAAGGGGGTCACTGGTGGTGGTTAAAGAGGCGTGGGAGAGCGGGAAAGCCCAAACTAAAAAGGGTTTGCTAGCCTACGTGACTCGCACCAGGGAAAAATTGCATGCCGCCCTTAAAGCTGCAAAAGACCACCTTCATGTTGCACAGAGTAAATTGAAGCAGCATTATGATTTAAAAGCACAAGACAGAGAATTTGCAGTGGGTGATGAAGTCCTAGTACTGTTGCCTGTCCAAGGTCAACCTCTAGCAGCCAAATTTAGAGGCCCATACCATGTGAGTAAGAGAGTGGGCCCTCTCGATTACCTGATTGAGACACCTGACAGACGTAAGTCCCATCAGCTTTGCCACGTCAACATGCTGAAACGTTATTATCGGGCGCCGGGCCCACCGGCTATGTCACCTAAAGGGACTAGCCGGGAGAGTGGTCAGGGCGCCAATAAGTCGCCTTTGTGTGGTGAGGGGGAGTTGTCTGAGGCAGTTTGTGCCACTGTACCTGCCCAGCTTGGGACAGTGAAGAAAGATGAGTCAAGTATGAGGAATTTCCTGCCTATGTTACTGACGGGGGGTTCGGAGTCGGAGGTGCAGGGTGCGCCCGGGCTTGGTGGACGGTGGATGGATAACCCATGTCTCGAGGCTGTGGGTTCATGCACTGCGGGGGTGCCAGGCATGGCTCCAGTCGTGCCTCTCGACCCCACCTTGCTGCACTCTCCCCGACTTTCCGGTCCCAGGGACCAGGATGCCTTTTCTCGAAGCCCCGTCCTTGTTGTACAAGGCACGAAGGAGGAGGAGAGGGAGTTGTTCCCTGGTGAGGCTGTGCCAGCAGGGACTTGGCGAGAGAACGGATACCTGGCCCTGCGGGGGAAATTGTCTCATTTGTCTCCGGAGCGGTTGGAAGAGTTGTTGGAAACCCTATGGGAATTCCCACTCGTGTTTGGTGATGCACCCGGGTTAACCTCGTGGGCGGTGCACGACATTGATGTGGAGGATCATAAACCCATAAAATTACCACCATATAGGGTTCATCCGCAAAAGCAGGTTGCACTGAACACAGATTTAAGCTATATGTTGGAGAAGTGGTTAATAGAAAAAGGTTGGAGTGAATGGTCAAGCCCCGTCACTCTGCAGCCTAAGCCCGACGGAAAAATACGCTTCTGTGTAGATTTCAGAAAAGTAAACGCTCTTTCCAAGACTGATACATACCCGCTACCGAGAGTTGATGACTCGGTAGACCGGATTGGAACCGCTAAGTACCTCACTAAGGTAGACTTAGTCAAGGGATACTGGCAAGTTCCACTGACCGAACGGGCTAAAAAGATCGCTAGCTTTGTTGTGGGTGGGGAAGTTTATCAATGCCAAGTCATGCCCTATGGACTTAAAAATGTTACTGCCACGTTCCAACGGTTAATGGATCGTGTCGTACATGGCGTGCCTAATTTTCTGGTCTACATTGATGATGTGGTTGTTTTTGACACCACCTGGACCGAACATCTAGAAAATGTGGGTGAAATGTTTAAGCGACTGTCTGAGGCTGGTTTGGTTGTCAACTTGAACAAGTGTGAGTTTGTACAAGCATGTGTGCAATACTTAGGCTATGTGGTTGGCCACGGCCAGGTGTGTCCTCCTCAGGCAAAGGTGGAGGCTATATACGAATGTTCCGGGCGCCACATAACAAGAAAGCATTGCAACGCTTCTTGGGAATGATAGGCTACTACCGCCGGTTCATTAAGGGATACTCCACCGTGCTTGCCCCACTAACTAATTTGCTTCAGAAAGATAAACCTTTTAAGTGGAGCATAGAGTGTGACCTGGCTTTTTCAGATGTTAAGAGCCTCCTTTGTTGCTACCCTATTTTACGTGCCCCTGACTTTAATATGCCCTTTGCCTTGGCCGTAGACGCAAGCAATGTTGGCGCCAGCTCTGTGCTGTTGCAAGAGTTTGGTGATGAGGTAGAGCACCCTATTTCATATTTCTCAAAAAGTTTAACAGCGCTCAGAAGAACTATTCAGTAATAGAAAAGGAGTTGCTAGCTATAATTTGAAGCCTCCACCATTTTGCTGTGTATCTGCCGCCATATGGGCCCGTGCTCAGAATATATCCAGACCACCACCCTTTGCAATTCCTGAGCAAGTTCAAGTTTCAGAACCAACGACTAACACGCTGGAGTATAACCCTCTCCGACATATGACGCGATTTTGAGCCTATTGGGGATACTTTAAAGCCTTTGTTGCTATCAGGGGTATTTATAAACCTTTAGTTTAGTTACTTCAACCTCTGCAGTTGTCTTTGAGTTAGCTGTGGGCAGACAACTAATTTTGGAGAGGTAATTATAAGAGTGAGAGAACTCTATTTCTTATTGCTAATCTGGCAACCTCTGCGTCATAAATGCGTGAAAGGGTTAATGTTGCAGGAGTATCACTTAGATGTGAGGCACATAAAAGGCGTAGATAATGTCCTGGCTGATTGCTTGTCTCGGGAGCACTCTGAGGTGTGATTGGTTGAGCACGCAGGCCATGTAGTTGTGAGCTGTATTTACTCATGTTAAAATTATATATTAAAAAATTAAAATACAAAAGACTGTCAATGTAAATATTTTTGCCGTTGGTGGTACAATATATGGTGCAGGTAGTTTTTGCAGTGTGTACAGTGAGCGAAAAAAGTTTTGTCCCATAGCTCCAAAACTTCCCCCCACCCACCCACCCCCACCCCGTGTGAGGGTGTCACAATGATCAGTTAATTAATGTAATTGAAAGCCCTTACTTATATAATTAATAGCATAATGCCGTGAGCGGCCATGTGCTTTCTTTGTCTCTCATTGTGGGGTTTTCTTTTGTCTTTACTTTTCATACCAATCTTGCTGTATATCACTTAATGCCTTCACTGTGAACCTTTTTTGTTTAAGTGAGTTCCGTGGTGAAGCGCTTCGTCGCTTCATGCCTTCACTGAACCTTTTTGTTGTCTAGTGAGTTTGTTGTGAAGCGCTTCGTTTCGGTGTTTTCATATGATTTGGAAGGCAGCTGTCTTTGTGATTCTGAAGTAATATGAAGTAATATGAAGTAATATGAAGTAATATGAAGTAATATGAAGTAATATGAAGTAATATGAAGTAATATGAAGTAATATGTATAATTCTTGTGCTGTGTCTTGGTGAACTGGTTTGATATTGTAAACAGATACAGACGACAATTACCTCGATAGTGTCGCCATCTGTTGGGGAAATAGGGCGGGAAATGGGCACTTCTTGTGCTTAGCCAGTCACTTACTTCACTTCCAGTTCAGATGCCCACCAGAAAGGTGCTCAGTGATCTAACCTCGTGGGACGTTATATTTTTGTGCTTGTTTGTTGTTTGTTTGTTTTTGACTTAACGTAATATTAGTGGAAGTCCTAGATTTTAATCGTAGTTTTATTATATTCATATTATTTATTAACGTAACTTACTTTTTCTCATAGTGTTAATTTAATTCTTCTGATCAGTGTTCCTTTTGATCAGTGTCGCTTTGATCAAACTTCAGGGTTCCATGTGTTTTTCCTTAGAGTTTGAGGCACTTGGCGGTCCTGTCCAGGAGTCGATAGTTAAGGTTTTGTTTGTGCCTTTGTTGAGAGCTGGGACGTTCTTGTCGGGTTGCTGTATATTCCCTAGTACAGTACACACAACACACACCAACATTACCCATACACATATTAACCCCGTCATACTGCATCAGCGGGTTGGGTGCCCCATTCTCGACTCTTGGAACGGATTGCCAAGTAGCCAGGTAAAGTAAGTTTATAATTAAAGTAAAGTAAAGTAACTTCAGTTAGTGATCCCAGTTGTAGCCACGGGACCACCGAAGGTTATTAATGAGTAGTGGGAGGTGAACTCTACGGGTTCAACCATCTTAAGGGAGGTTTGCTCATTCGGTGGTACTGGCTCAATTGGGATTGAATACTGGCGTGTTATTAGGAGGAAGGTTTTGCAGTACGCTCGTACATAGTTGGCTTGTATCAGCCCTGGAAATATCCCGGGTAGCCCATTTCGCAACCTCCACTAATAACACCCCGAGGTTTGAGAGTCACAGGACCCGACCTCGTATTGGTAGTCAGCTTTTGATATAGATATTGATATTGTGTTACAACTCTTTTGCATCGGATGTTGGGTACCGTAGGATGGTTGCACCCGGTGGGTACTGTCGAGATTGTGCATAGCCTAGTTGCTCGAAGTACAGTTGCTACTCGTTTTGCTTTCACATGTTTGCTAGTACCTTGTCTGTTGAGCCAGTTTAATTATCCCCCCAGCATTGCCATCTCGGTGTTGGATTTTTGTCTTTTTATAGCTTAGTAGGCTATGGTAGTTTACCACTTTAGATAACATTCAAAGGGGAAGCAGGGCAGTGGAGCACCTTAAGCCCTGAGAAGAGTCTGGAAGCGTTTGTTTGCTCTTTTTTGTTGCGTTCGTTGGGTTGCTTGTATAGGAGACAAGGTGCTGGTGTGGATCATTCTTTCTTATTGTCCTGTCTCTGAGCAGCTGAGGTCCAGATCCGTAACAATATGTATATATATATATATATAAAATGTACATACCAGATATATATTTGTTTTTGTTTCTATGTGAATGCCTGCAGCGAGTGCCTCCCCCAGATTTGAAAGAGTGACAGGGCCAAAATCAAGGGACGTTCGAGCTAAAATGCTTGGACACACGGAGTTTGAAGCAATTTAAGTCATAGGAGGAGGGAAAGACTGATTCTGGGAGAGAGTTCCAGAGCTCCGTAGTTTAATTGGAGAAAGTCTGAGAATAAACACTTTATTATGGTCATATCATGATACATTGTTTAAGAATGAGAACACAAAATACTTCAGGGAATAAAACTTGTCATGACATGCCTTTTTGTAAGCCAGTAGGCTTTTCAGGCAAAGATTAAACACAAAATAATTCTTAGGGATATTAATACCATTTTATTTAAACAATCAAGGAAATGGGGCAGTTGCAAAGGTCACACCAGGCAGTGTCACAGGACGCAGGAATTTCTTATTTATTAATTTATTCATCTATTTATTTGCTTATTTTTATTTTATTGAGAACAAAATCTATATATTTTGTTTAGGTTTGAATGCAGAAATAGTGCCAGGATTCTTAAGGTGGCCGGTAGGTGAGGTAGGGTGTGCGTTCCGTGTCAGTGCCAAGCGGAACCAGTGTCAAGCCCAGGACTTATGCAGGGGAAAAAAGAGGCAGAGCAGTATCAAAGTAATAATGTGAAAAATAGGGAGGAGAAATTACCATGGGGGTAAATAATACATAGAATATACACACAACATAGATAGCACAAGGCACACACAAACATACACACAGTACAAAATAATACATACATGGCACACAGTATGACGTACAAGTAAGGGCAAACATGTTTGGGGGAGGAGGAAACTGACAAGGAATGAAATTATTAATTAAAATTGATAAGCTATTATGGTAGTTTGGAAGGGTAGGTTAGTGGGGAGGACAAGGGGTAAGTCAGTAGAATAGCGTTTCACTCTTGGGTTGGAGAGTTGCACAGAGTAGGGGTAGGATTGTGTTGCAAGGCGGGTACTATGTACTCTACGTAGAGGAGGTGGTATACACTGGGAAAGCTCCGAGGAACACTGATTATTGTAGTAGCGATAGAATAGCGAGAGAGATGCAACATTGCGGCGAAGAGAGAGAGATTGCAGAGAGTTGGTGAGTGGACGGGAGTTAATGATACGAAAGGCTTTCCTTTCTACTTTGTCTAGGAGTGCGGTGTGTGAGGATCCTCCCCACACATGTGAACAATACTCATTACAAGGACGCACTGTGCCCCTGTACAGAGCAAGAAGTTGCGCAGGGATAAAGAACCCCTTGAGGCGGTTGAGCACACCCAGCTTCTGGGAGGCTGCCTTAGCAAGACTGGTAATATGGTCCTTCGAAGTAAGAGCTGAAGAAAAAGAGACACCGAGAATATTGAGGGAAGATGAAGTATTGATTTTAGTATTGTTGAAGAATAAAGGATAGTTCTCTGGAGGTTCCTGACAGGTAGTAAGATGGATAAATTGGGTCTTGGAAGCATTAAGAGCAAAAAGGTTTTCTCTACCCCAATTGGAAATAGTAGCTAGATCAGAAGATAGGTGTCTTATGACTTCATTACATTTTATTTTGAGTGACTGCTGGCTGGGGCATTCCGGAAAACTAATTGAGTAGTGTAAGGTAGAGTCGTCTGCATATAAATGGATGGGACTGAATGTACAGTTGAGAAGATCATTAATGAAAATTAGAAAGAGAATAGGAGACAGGACAGAGCCCTGAGCAACACTGGAGTTGATAGGATGAGGAAGTGAGCGATGGCCGTCCACAACCGCAGCTATGAAACGGCTAGAAAGGAAATTAGATGGAGGGATAGAACCCGAAGGAGGGTAGTTTGGAAATTAAAGATTTGTGCCAAACTCTATCGTAGGCCTTCGATATGTATAGTGCAGGGGTCGGCAACCTGCGGCTCAGGAGCCGCATGTGGCTCTTTCAGGACCCTTGTGTGGCTCCAGAAGCTTAAGAAATAATCATTCTTCCTTCAAAATAAAGGAAGGTTCAGAAATAATAAGAGTCAATATACAGAAGACGCAACAATATAGGTAGCAAATTTCTAATGGTAGTTTTGGGTTCCTATCATCATATGCTTCATTTCTATATACTTTTTATCCCCGGAAAAAAAAATATAAAATCTTGGGATTTTTCATTTTTTGTTCTTGGGATTTGTTTTGTTGGTCATTAACCTAACCAAACAACCTAACCTAACCTAACCTAAACTAACCTAAACTAATAGCCCCCAAATACATTTATGTTAGGTTAGGTTAGGTTTTTTGGTTAGGTTAATGAAAAAAACAAAATCCCAATAAAAAATAAAAAATACCAAGATGTTTTGTTTTCCCCGGGAATAAAATATATATAGAAATGAAGCATATGATGATAGGAACCCAAAACTACCATTATAAATTTGGTACCTATATTGTTGCGTCTCCTGTATATTAACCAATAATAATTCTTCCTTCATAATGAAGGAATCAT
>JBAKBP010029860.1:0-26552 GCA_037953745.1 Lithodes maja | reverse complement strand
CTATAAGTGGGCTATCTTAATACATGAGAGGTAGACATATAATAGAGCTAAAATCACCCTAAAAACTAGTCTAATTAACATTGAATTGACAAAATAATATTTTCTCAAAAACTATTTTCTGAGATTGGACACTAAAGTGAATTGGTCTTGTATGGTGGAGACATAAGACGGGATTTAGAGCCACTATAACTGGGCTATCTACACGAGAGGTAGACATATAATAGAGCTAAAATCACCCTAAAAACTAGTCTAATTAACATTGAATTGACAAAATAATATTTTCTCAAAAACTATTTTCTGAGATTGGACACTAAAGTGAATTGGTCTTGTATGGTGGAGACATAAAACGGGATTTAGAGCCTCTATAACTGGGCTATCTACACGAGAGGTAGACATATAATAGAGCTAAAATCACCCTAAAAACTAAGATAATTAACATTGAATTGACAAAATAATAATTTCTCAAAAACTATTTTCTGAGATTGGACACTAAAGTGAATTGGTCTTGTATGGTGGAGACATAAAACGGGATTTAGAGCCTCTATAACTGGGCTATCTTAATACATGAGAGGTAGACACATTATAGAGCTAAAATCACCCTAAAAACTAGGCTAATTAACATTGAATTGACAAAATAATATTTTCTCAAAAACTATTTTCTGAGATTGGACACTAAAGTGAATTGGTCTTGTATGGTGGAGACATAAAACGGGATTTAGAGCCTCTATAACTGGGCTATCTTAATACATGAGAGGTAGACATATAATACAGCTAAAATCACCCTAAAAACTAAGATAATTAACATTGAATTGACAAAATAATATTTTCTCAAAAACTATTTTCTGAGATTGGACACTAAAGTGAATTGGTCTTGTATGGTGGAGACATAAAACGGGATTTAGAGCCTCTATAACTGGGCTATCTTAATACACGAGAGGTAGACATATAATAGAGCTAAAATCACCCTAAAAACTAAGATAATTAACATTGAATTGACAAAATAATATTTTCTCAAAAACTATTTTCTGAGATTGGACACTAAAGTGAATTGGTCTTGTATGGTGGAGACATAAAACGGGATTTAGAGCCTCTATAACTGGGCTATCTTAATACACGAGAGGTAGACATATAATAGAGCTAAAATCACCCTAAAAACTAAGATAATTAACATTGAATTGACAAAATAATATTTTCTCAAAAACTATTTTCTGAGATTGGACAATAAAGTGAATTGGTCTTGTACGGTGGAGACATAAAACGGGATTTAGAGCCTCTATAACTGGGCTATCTTAATACACGAGAGGTAGACATATAATAGAGCTAAAATCACCCTAAAAACTAAGATAATTAACATTGAATTGACAAAATAATATTTTCTCAAAAACTATTTTCTGAGATTGGACACTAAAGTGAATTGGTCTTGTATGGTGGAGACATAAAACGGGATTTAGAGCCTCTATAACTGGGCTATCTTAATACACGAGAGGTAGACATATAATAGAGCTAAAATCACCCTAAAAACTAGGCTAATTAACATTGAATTGACAAAATAATATTTTCTCAAAAACTATTTTCTGAGATTGGACACTAAAGTGAATTGGTCTTGTATGGTGGAGACACAAAACGGGATTTAGAGCCTCTATAACTGGGCTATCTTAATACATGAGAGGTAGACATATAATAGAGCTAAAATCACCCTAAAAACTAGTCTAATTAACATTGAATTGACAAAATAATATTTTCTCAAAAACTATTTTCTGAGATTGGACACTAAAGTGAATTGGTCTTGTATGGTGGAGACACACAATGGGATTTAGAGCCTCTATAACTGGGCTATCTACACGAGAGGTAGACATATAATACAGCTAAAATCACCCTAAAAACTAGGCTAATTAACATTGAATTGACAAAATAATAATTTCTCAAAAACTATTTTCTGAGATTGGACACTAAAGTGATTTGGTCTTGTATGGTGGAGACACAAAACGGGATTTAGAGCCTCTATAACTGGGCTATCTACACGAGAGGTAGACATATAATACAGCTAAAATCACCCTAAAAACTAAGATAATTAACATTGAATTGACAAAATAATATTTTCTCAAAAACTATTTTCTGAGATTGGACACTAAAGTGAATTGGTCTTGTATGGTGGAGACATAAAACGGGATTTAGAGCCTCTATAACTGGGCTATCTACACGAGAGGTAGACATATAATACAGCTAAAATCACCCTAAAAACTAAGATAATTAACATTGAATTGACAAAATAATATTTTCTCAAAAACTATTTTCTGAGATTGGACACTAAAGTGAATTGGTCTTGTATGGTGGAGACATAAAACGGGATTTAGAGCCTCTATAACTGGGCTATCTACACGAGAGGTAGACATATAATAGAGCTAAAATCACCCTAAAAACTAAGATAATTAACATTGAATTGACAAAATAATATTTTCTCAAAAACTATTTTCTGAGATTGGACACTAAAGTGAATTGGTCTTGTATGGTGGAGACATAAAACGGGATTTAGAGCCTCTATAACTGGGCTATCTTAATACATGAGAGGTAGACATAAAATAGAGCTAAAATCACCCTAAAAACTAAGATAATTAACATTGAATTGACAAAATAATATTTTCTCAAAAACTATTTTCTGAGATTGGACACTAAAGTGAATTGGTCTTGTATGGTGGAGACATAAAACGGGATTTAGAGCCTCTATAACTGGGCTATCTTAATACATGAGAGGTAGACATAAAATAGAGCTAAAATCACCCTAAAAACTAAGATAATTAACATTGAATTGACAAAATAATATTTTCTCAAAAACTATTTTCTGAGATTGGACACTAAAGTGAATTGGTCTTGTATGGTGGAGACATAAAACGGGATTTAGAGCCTCTATAACTGGGCTATCTTAATACATGAGAGGTAGACATATAATACAGCTAAAATCACCCTAAAAACTAGTCTAATTATCATTGAATTGACAAAATAATATTTTCTCAAAAACTATTTTCTGAGATTGGACACTAAAGTGAATTGGTCTTGTATGGTGGAGACATAAAACGGGATTTAGAGCCTCTATAACTGGGCTATCTACACGAGAGGTAGACATATAATAGAACTAAAATCACCCTAAAAACTAAGATAATTAACATTGTATTGACAAAATAATATTTTCTCAAAAACTATTTTCTGAGATTGGACACTAAAGTGAATTGGTCTTGTATGGTGGAGACATAAAACGGGATTTAGAGCCTCTATAACTGGGCTATCTACACGAGAGGTAGACATATAATAGAGCTAAAATCACCCTAAAAACTAAGATAATTAACATTGAATTGACAAAATAATATTTTCTCAAAAACTATTTTCTGAGATTGGACACTAAAGTGAATTGGTCTTGTATGGTGGAGACATCAAACGGGATTTAGAGCCTCTATAACTGGGCTATCTACACGAGAGGTAGACATATAATAGAGCTAAAATCACCCTAAAAACTAAGATAATTAACATTGAATTGACAAAATAATATTTTCTCAAAAACTATTTTCTGAGATTGGACACTAAAGTGAATTGGTCTTGTATGGTGGAGACATAAAACGGGATTTAGAGCCTCTATAACTGGGCTATCTACATGAGAGGTAGACATATAATAGAGCTAAAATCACCCTAAAAACTAAGATAATTAACATTGAATTGACAAAATAATAATTTCTCAAAAACTATTTTCTGAGATTGGACACTAAAGTGAATTGGTCTTGTATGGTGGAGACATAAAACGGGATTTAGAGCCTCTATAACTGGGCTATCTACATGAGAGGTAGACATATAATAGAGCTAAAATCACCCTAAAAACAAGTCTAATTAACATTGAATTGACAAAATAATATTTTCTCAAAAAACTATTTTCTGAGATTGGACACTAAAGTGAATTGGTCTTGTATGGTGGAGACATAAGACGGGATTTAGAGCCTCTATAACTGGGCTATCTACACGAGAGGTAGACATATAATACAGCTAAAATCACCCTAAAAACTAGTCTAATTAACATTGAATTGACAAAATAATATTTTCTCAAAAACTATTTTCTGAGATTGGACACTAAAGTGAATTGGTCTTGTATGGTGGAGACATAAAACGGGATTTAGAGCCTCTATAACTGGGCAATCTACACGAGAGGTAGACATATAATAGAGCTAAAATCACCCTAAAAACTAAGATAATTAACATTGAATTGACAAAATAATATTTTCTCAAAAACTATTTTCTGAGATTGGACACTAAAGTGATTTGGTCTTGTATGGTGGAGACATAAAAACGGGATTTAGAGCCTCTATAAGTGGGCTATCTTAATACATGAGAGGTAGACATATAATAGAGCTAAAATCACCCTAAAAACTAGTCTAATTAACATTGAATTGACAAAATAATATTTTCTCAAAAACTATTTTCTGAGATTGGACACTAAAGTGAATTGGTCTTGTATGGTGGAGACATAAAACGGGATTTAGAGCCTCTATAACTGGGCTATCTACACGAGAGGTAGACATATAATACAGCTAAAATCACCCTAAAAACTAAGATAATTAACATTGAATTGACAAAATAATAATTTCTCAAAAACTATTTTCTGAGATTGGACACTAAAGTGATTTGGTCTTGTATGGTGGAGACACAAAACGGGATTTAGAGCCTCAATAAGTGGGCTATCTTAATACATGAGAGGTAGACATATAATAGAGCTAAAATCACCCTAAAAACTAGTCTAATTAACATTGAATTGACAAAATAATATTTTCTCAAAAACTATTTTCTGAGATTGGACACTAAAGTGATTTGGTCTTGTATGGTGGAGACATAAAAACGGGATTTAGAGCCTCTATAAGTGGGCTATCTTAATACATGAGAGGTAGACATATAATAGAGCTAAAATCACCCTAAAAACTAGTCTAATTAACATTGAATTGACAAAATAATATTTTCTCAAAAACTATTTTCTGAGATTGGACACTAAAGTGATTTGGTCTTGTATGGTGGAGACATAAAAACGGGATTTAGAGCCTCTATAAGTGGGCTATCTTAATACATGAGAGGTAGACATATAATAGAGCTAAAATCACCCTAAAAACTAGTCTAATTAACATTGAATTGACAAAATAATATTTTCTCAAAAACTATTTTCTGAGATTGGACACTAAAGTGAATTGGTCTTGTATGGTGGAGACATAAGACGGGATTTAGAGCCACTATAACTGGGCTATCTACACGAGAGGTAGACATATAATAGAGCTAAAATCACCCTAAAAACTAGTCTAATTAACATTGAATTGACAAAATAATATTTTCTCAAAAACTATTTTCTGAGATTGGACACTAAAGTGAATTGGTCTTGTATGGTGGAGACATAAAACGGGATTTAGAGCCTCTATAACTGGGCTATCTACACGAGAGGTAGACATATAATAGAGCTAAAATCACCCTAAAAACTAAGATAATTAACATTGAATTGACAAAATAATAATTTCTCAAAAACTATTTTCTGAGATTGGACACTAAAGTGAATTGGTCTTGTATGGTGGAGACATAAAACGGGATTTAGAGCCTCTATAACTGGGCTATCTTAATACATGAGAGGTAGACATAAAATAGAGCTAAAATCACCCTAAAAACTAAGATAATTAACATTGAATTGACAAAATAATATTTTCTCAAAAACTATTTTCTGATTATTGGACACTAAAGTGAATTGGTCTTGTATGGTGGAGACATAAAACGGGATTTAGAGCCTCTATAACTGGGCTATCTTAATACATGAGAGGTAGACATATAATACAGCTAAAATCACCCTAAAAACTAGTCTAATTATCATTGAATTGACAAAATAATATTTTCTCAAAAACTATTTTCTGAGATTGGACACTAAAGTGAATTGGTCTTGTATGGTGGAGACATAAAACGGGATTTAGAGCCTCTATAACTGGGCTATCTACACGAGAGGTAGACATATAATAGAACTAAAATCACCCTAAAAACTAAGATAATTAACATTGTATTGACAAAATAATATTTTCTCAAAAACTATTTTCTGAGATTGGACACTAAAGTGAATTGGTCTTGTATGGTGGAGACATAAAACGGGATTTAGAGCCTCTATAACTGGGCTATCTACACGAGAGGTAGACATATAATAGAGCTAAAATCACCCTAAAAACTAAGATAATTAACATTGAATTGACAAAATAATATTTTCTCAAAAACTATTTTCTGAGATTGGACACTAAAGTGAATTGGTCTTGTATGGTGGAGACATAAAACGGGATTTAGAGCCTCTATAACTGGGCTATCTACACGAGAGGTAGACATATAATAGAGCTAAAATCACCCTAAAAACTAAGATAATTAACATTGAATTGACAAAATAATATTTTCTCAAAAACTATTTTCTGAGATTGGACACTAAAGTGAATTGGTCTTGTATGGTGGAGACATAAAACGGGATTTAGAGCCTCTATAACTGGGCTATCTTAATACATGAGAGGTAGACATAAAATAGAGCTAAAATCACCCTAAAAACTAAGATAATTAACATTGAATTGACAAAATAATATTTTCTCAAAAACTATTTTCTGAGATTGGACACTAAAGTGAATTGGTCTTGTATGGTGGAGACATAAAACGGGATTTAGAGCCTCTATAACTGGGCTATCTTAATACATGAGAGGTAGACATAAAATAGAGCTAAAATCACCCTAAAAACTAAGATAATTAACATTGAATTGACAAAATAATATTTTCTCAAAAACTATTTTCTGAGATTGGACACTAAAGTGAATTGGTCTTGTATGGTGGAGACATAAAACGGGATTTAGAGCCTCTATAACTGGGCTATCTTAATACATGAGAGGTAGACATATAATACAGCTAAAATCACCCTAAAAACTAGTCTAATTATCATTGAATTGACAAAATAATATTTTCTCAAAAACTATTTTCTGAGATTGGACACTAAAGTGAATTGGTCTTGTATGGTGGAGACATAAAACGGGATTTAGAGCCTCTATAACTGGGCTATCTACACGAGAGGTAGACATATAATAGAACTAAAATCACCCTAAAAACTAAGATAATTAACATTGTATTGACAAAATAATATTTTCTCAAAAACTATTTTCTGAGATTGGACACTAAAGTGAATTGGTCTTGTATGGTGGAGACATAAAACGGGATTTAGAGCCTCTATAACTGGGCTATCTACACGAGAGGTAGACATATAATAGAGCTAAAATCACCCTAAAAACTAAGATAATTAACATTGAATTGACAAAATAATATTTTCTCAAAAACTATTTTCTGAGATTGGACACTAAAGTGAATTGGTCTTGTATGGTGGAGACATCAAACGGGATTTAGAGCCTCTATAACTGGGCTATCTACACGAGAGGTAGACATATAATAGAGCTAAAATCACCCTAAAAACTAAGATAATTAACATTGAATTGACAAAATAATATTTTCTCAAAAACTATTTTCTGAGATTGGACACTAAAGTGAATTGGTCTTGTATGGTGGAGACATAAAACGGGATTTAGAGCCTCTATAACTGGGCTATCTACATGAGAGGTAGACATATAATAGAGCTAAAATCACCCTAAAAACTAAGATAATTAACATTGAATTGACAAAATAATAATTTCTCAAAAACTATTTTCTGAGATTGGACACTAAAGTGAATTGGTCTTGTATGGTGGAGACATAAAACGGGATTTAGAGCCTCTATAACTGGGCTATCTACATGAGAGGTAGACATATAATAGAGCTAAAATCACCCTAAAAACAAGTCTAATTAACATTGAATTGACAAAATAATATTTTCTCAAAAAACTATTTTCTGAGATTGGACACTAAAGTGAATTGGTCTTGTATGGTGGAGACATAAGACGGGATTTAGAGCCTCTATAACTGGGCTATCTACACGAGAGGTAGACATATAATACAGCTAAAATCACCCTAAAAACTAGTCTAATTAACATTGAATTGACAAAATAATATTTTCTCAAAAACTATTTTCTGAGATTGGACACTAAAGTGAATTGGTCTTGTATGGTGGAGACATAAAACGGGATTTAGAGCCTCTATAACTGGGCAATCTACACGAGAGGTAGACATATAATAGAGCTAAAATCACCCTAAAAACTAAGATAATTAACATTGAATTGACAAAATAATATTTTCTCAAAAACTATTTTCTGAGATTGGACACTAAAGTGATTTGGTCTTGTATGGTGGAGACATAAAAACGGGATTTAGAGCCTCTATAAGTGGGCTATCTTAATACATGAGAGGTAGACATATAATAGAGCTAAAATCACCCTAAAAACTAGTCTAATTAACATTGAATTGACAAAATAATATTTTCTCAAAAACTATTTTCTGAGATTGGACACTAAAGTGAATTGGTCTTGTATGGTGGAGACATAAAACGGGATTTAGAGCCTCTATAACTGGGCTATCTACACGAGAGGTAGACATATAATACAGCTAAAATCACCCTAAAAACTAAGATAATTAACATTGAATTGACAAAATAATAATTTCTCAAAAACTATTTTCTGAGATTGGACACTAAAGTGATTTGGTCTTGTATGGTGGAGACACAAAACGGGATTTAGAGCCTCAATAAGTGGGCTATCTTAATACATGAGAGGTAGACATATAATAGAGCTAAAATCACCCTAAAAACTAGTCTAATTAACATTGAATTGACAAAATAATATTTTCTCAAAAACTATTTTCTGAGATTGGACACTAAAGTGATTTGGTCTTGTATGGTGGAGACATAAAAACGGGATTTAGAGCCTCTATAAGTGGGCTATCTTAATACATGAGAGGTAGACATATAATAGAGCTAAAATCACCCTAAAAACTAGTCTAATTAACATTGAATTGACAAAATAATATTTTCTCAAAAACTATTTTCTGAGATTGGACACTAAAGTGATTTGGTCTTGTATGGTGGAGACATAAAAACGGGATTTAGAGCCTCTATAAGTGGGCTATCTTAATACATGAGAGGTAGACATATAATAGAGCTAAAATCACCCTAAAAACTAGTCTAATTAACATTGAATTGACAAAATAATATTTTCTCAAAAACTATTTTCTGAGATTGGACACTAAAGTGAATTGGTCTTGTATGGTGGAGACATAAGACGGGATTTAGAGCCACTATAACTGGGCTATCTACACGAGAGGTAGACATATAATAGAGCTAAAATCACCCTAAAAACTAGTCTAATTAACATTGAATTGACAAAATAATATTTTCTCAAAAACTATTTTCTGAGATTGGACACTAAAGTGAATTGGTCTTGTATGGTGGAGACATAAAACGGGATTTAGAGCCTCTATAACTGGGCTATCTACACGAGAGGTAGACATATAATAGAGCTAAAATCACCCTAAAAACTAAGATAATTAACATTGAATTGACAAAATAATAATTTCTCAAAAACTATTTTCTGAGATTGGACACTAAAGTGAATTGGTCTTGTATGGTGGAGACATAAAACGGGATTTAGAGCCTCTATAACTGGGCTATCTTAATACATGAGAGGTAGACATAAAATAGAGCTAAAATCACCCTAAAAACTAAGATAATTAACATTGAATTGACAAAATAATATTTTCTCAAAAACTATTTTCTGATTATTGGACACTAAAGTGAATTGGTCTTGTATGGTGGAGACATAAAACGGGATTTAGAGCCTCTATAACTGGGCTATCTTAATACATGAGAGGTAGACATATAATACAGCTAAAATCACCCTAAAAACTAGTCTAATTATCATTGAATTGACAAAATAATATTTTCTCAAAAACTATTTTCTGAGATTGGACACTAAAGTGAATTGGTCTTGTATGGTGGAGACATAAAACGGGATTTAGAGCCTCTATAACTGGGCTATCTACACGAGAGGTAGACATATAATAGAACTAAAATCACCCTAAAAACTAAGATAATTAACATTGTATTGACAAAATAATATTTTCTCAAAAACTATTTTCTGAGATTGGACACTAAAGTGAATTGGTCTTGTATGGTGGAGACATAAAACGGGATTTAGAGCCTCTATAACTGGGCTATCTACACGAGAGGTAGACATATAATAGAGCTAAAATCACCCTAAAAACTAAGATAATTAACATTGAATTGACAAAATAATATTTTCTCAAAAACTATTTTCTGAGATTGGACACTAAAGTGAATTGGTCTTGTATGGTGGAGACATAAAACGGGATTTAGAGCCTCTATAACTGGGCTATCTACACGAGAGGTAGACATATAATAGAGCTAAAATCACCCTAAAAACTAAGATAATTAACATTGAATTGACAAAATAATATTTTCTCAAAAACTATTTTCTGAGATTGGACATTAAAGTGAATTGGTCTTGTATGGTGGAGACATAAAACGGGATTTAGAGCCTCTATAACTGGGCTATCTTAATACATGAGAGGTAGACATAAAATAGAGCTAAAATCACCCTAAAAACTAGTCTAATTAACATTGAATTGACAAAATAATATTTTCTCAAAAACTATTTTCTGAGATTGGACACTAAAGTGATTTGGTCTTGTATGGTGGAGACATAAACACGGGATTTAGAGCCTCTATAAGTGGGCTATCTTAATACATGAGAGGTAGACATATAATAGAGCTAAAATCACCCTAAAAACTAGTCTAATTAACATTGAATTGACAAAATAATATTTTCTCAAAAACTATTTTCTGAGATTGGACACTAAAGTGAATTGGTCTTGTATGGTGGAGACATAAAACGGGATTTAGAGCCTCTATAACTGGGCTATCTACACGAGAGGTAGACATATAATAGAGCTAAAATCACCCTAAAAACTAGTCTAATTAACATTGAATTGACAAAATAATATTTTCTCAAAAACTATTTTCTGAGATTGGACACTAAAGTGAATTGGTCTTGTATGGTGGAGACATAAAACGGGATTTAGAGCCTCTATAACTGGGCTATCTACACGAGAGGTAGACATATAATAGAGCTAAAATCACCCTAAAAACTAGTCTAATTAACATTGAATTGACAAAATAATATTTTCTCAAAAACTATTTTCTGAGATTGGACACTAAAGTGAATTGGTCTTGTATGGTGGAGACATAAAACGGGATTTAGAGCCTCTATAACTGGGCTATCTACACGAGAGGTAGACATATAATAGAGCTAAAATCACCCTAAAAACTAAGATAATTAACATTGAATTGACAAAATAATATTTTCTCAAAAACTATTTTCTGAGATTGGACACTAAAGTGATTTGGTCTTGCATGATGGAGACATAAAAACGGGATTTAGAGCCTCTATAACTGGGCTATCTACACGAGAGGTAGACATATAATAGAGCTAAAATCACCCTAAAAACTAGTCTAATTAACATTGAATTGACAAAATAATATTTTCTCAAAAACTATTTTCTGAGATTGGACACTAAAGTGAATTGGTCTTGTATGGTGGAGACATAAAACGGGATTTAGAGCCTCTATAACTGGGCTATCTACACGAGAGGTAGACATATAATAGAGCTAAAATCACCCTAAAAACTAAGATAATTAACATTGAATTGACAAAATAATATTTTCTCAAAAACTATTTTCTGAGATTGGACACTAAAGTGAATTGGTCTTGTATGGTGGAGACATAAAACGGGATTTAGAGCCTCTATAACTGGGCTATCAACACGAGAGGTAGACATATAATAGAGCTAAAATCACCCTAAAAACTAAGATAATTAACATTGAATTGACAAAATAATATTTTCTCAAAAACTATTTTCTGAGATTGGACACTAAAGTGAATTGGTCTTGTATGGTGGAGACATAAGACGGGATTTAGAGCCTCTATAACTGGGCTATCTACACGAGAGGTAGACATATAATAGAGCTAAAATCACCCTAAAAACTAGTCTAATTAACATTGAATTGACAAAATAATATTTTCTCAAAAACTATTTTCTGAGATTGGACACTAAAGTGAATTGGTCTTGTATGGTGGAGACATAAGACGGGATTTAGAGCCTCTATAACTGGGCTATCTACACGAGAGGTAGACATATAATAGAGCTAAAATCACCCTAAAAACTAGTCTAATTAACATTGAATTGACAAAATAATATTTTCTCAAAAACTATTTTCTGAGATTGGACACTAAAGTGAATTGGTCTTGTATGGTGGAGACATAAAACGGGATTTAGAGCCTCTATAACTGGGCTATCTACACGAGAGGTAGACATATAATACAGCTAAAATCACCCTAAAAACTAAGATAATTAACATTGAATTGACAAAATAATAATTTCTCAAAAACTATTTTCTGAGATTGGACACTAAAGTGATTTGGTCTTGTATGGTGGAGACACAAAACGGGATTTAGAGCCTCTATAAGTGGGCTATCTTAATACATGAGAGGTAGACATATAATAGAGCTAAAATCACCCTAAAAACTAGTCTAATTAACATTGAATTGACAAAATAATATTTTCTCAAAAACTATTTTCTGAGATTGGACACTAAAGTGATTTGGTCTTGTATGGTGGAGACATAAAAACGGGATTTAGAGCCTCTATAAGTGGGCTATCTACATGAGAGGTAGACATATAATAGAGCTAAAATCACCCTAAAAACTAGTATAATTAACATTGAATTGACAAAATAATATTTTCTCAAAAACTATTTTCTGAGATTGGACACTAAAGTGAATTGGTCTTGTATGGTGGAGACATAAAACGGGATTTAGAGCCTCTATAACTGGGCTATCTACATGAGAGGTAGACATATAATACAGCTAAAATCACCCTAAAAACTAGTCTAATTAACATTGAATTGACAAAATAATATTTTCTCAAAAACTATTTTCTGAGATTGGACACTAAAGTGAATTGGTCTTGTATGGTGGAGACACAAAACGGGATTTAGAGCCTCTATAACTGGGCTATCTACATGAGAGGTAGACATATAATACAGCTAAAATCACCCTAAAAACTAAGATAATTAACATTGAATTGACAAAATAATAATTTCTCAAAAACTATTTTCTGAGATTGGACACTAAAGTGAATTGGTCTTGTATGGTGGAGACACAAAACGGGATTTAGAGCCTCTATAACTGGGCTATCTTAATACATGAGAGGTAGACATATAATACAGCTAAAATCACCCTAAAAACTAAGATAATTAACATTGAATTGACAAAATAATATTTTCTCAAAAACTATTTTCTGAGATTGGACACTAAAGTGAATTGGTCTTGTATGGTGGAGACATAAAACGGGATTTAGAGCCTCTATAACTGGGCTATCTACACGAGAGGTAGACATATAATAGAGCTAAAATCACCCTAAAAACTAAGATAATTAACATTGAATTGACAAAATAATATTTTCTCAAAAACTATTTTCTGAGATTGGACACTAAAGTGAATTGGTCTTGTATGGTGGAGACATAAAACGGGATTTAGAGCCTCTATAACTGGGCTATCTACACGAGAGGTAGACATATAATAGAGCTAAAATCACCCTAAAAACTAAGATAATTAACATTGAATTGACAAAATAATATTTTCTCAAAAACTATTTTCTGAGATTGGACACTAAAGTGAATTGGTCTTGTATGGTGGAGACATAAAACGGGATTTAGAGCCTCTATAACTGGGCTATCTACACGAGAGGTAGACATATAATAGAGCTAAAATCACCCTAAAAACTAGTCTAATTAACATTGAATTGACAAAATAATATTTTCTCAAAAACTATTTTCTGAGATTGGACACTAAAGTGAATTGGTCTTGTATGGTGGAGACATAAAACGGGATTTAGAGCCTCTATAACTGGGCTATCTACACGAGAGGTAGACATATAATAGAGCTAAAATCACCCTAAAAACTAAGATAATTAACATTGAATTGACAAAATAATATTTTCTCAAAAACTATTTTCTGAGATTGGACACTAAAGTGAATTGGTCTTGTATGGTGGAGACACAAAACGGGATTTAGAGCCTCTATAACTGGGCTATCTACACGAGAGGTAGACATATAATAGAGCTAAAATCACCCTAAAAACTAAGATAATTAACATTGAATTGACAAAATAATATTTTCTCAAAAACTATTTTCTGAGATTGGACACTAAAGTGAATTGGTCTTGTATGGTGGAGACACAAAACGGGATTTAGAGCCTCTATAACTGGGCTATCTACACGAGAGGTAGACATATAATAGAGCTAAAATCACCCTAAAAACTAAGATAATTAACATTGAATTGACAAAATAATATTTTCTCAAAAACTATTTTCTGAGATTGGACACTAAAGTGAATTGGTCTTGTATGGTGGAGACACAAAACGGGATTTAGAGCCTCTATAACTGGGCTATCTACACGAGAGGTAGACATATAATAGAGCTAAAATCACCCTAAAAACTAAGATAATTAACATTGAATTGACAAAATAATATTTTCTCAAAAACTATTTTCTGAGATTGGACACTAAAGTGAATTGGTCTTGTATGGTGGAGACATAAAACGGGATTTAGAGCCTCTATAACTGGGCTATCTTAATACATGAGAGGTAGACATATAATAGAGCTAAAATCACCCTAAAAACTAAGATAATTAACATTGAATTGACAAAATAATATTTTCTCAAAAACTATTTTCTGAGATTGGACACTAAAGTGAATTGGTCTTGTATGGTGGAGACATAAAACGGGATTTAGAGCCTCTATAACTGGGCTATCTTAATACATGAGAGGTAGACATATAATAGAGCTAAAATCACCCTAAAAACTAAGATAATTAACATTGAATTGACAAAATAATAATTTCTCAAAAACTATTTTCTGAGATTGGACACTAAAGTGAATTGGTCTTGTATGGTGGAGACATAAAACGGGATTTAGAGCCTCTATAACTGGGCTATCTACACGAGAGGTAGACATATAATAGAGCTAAAATCACCCTAAAAACTAGTCTAATTAACATTGAATTGACAAAATAATATTTTCTCAAAAACTATTTTCTGAGATTGGACACTAAAGTGAATTGGTCTTGTATGGTGGAGACATAAAACGGGATTTAGAGCCTCTATAACTGGGCTATCTACACGAGAGGTAGACATATAATAGAGCTAAAATCACCCTAAAAACTAGTCTAATTAACATTGAATTGACAAAATAATATTTTCTCAAAAACTATTTTCTGAGATTGGACACTAAAGTGAATTGGTCTTGTATGGTGGAGACATAAAACGGGATTTAGAGCCTCTATAACTGGGCTATCTACACGAGAGGTAGACATATAATACAGCTAAAATCACCCTAAAAACTAAGATAATTAACATTGAATTGACAAAATAATAATTTCTCAAAAACTATTTTCTGAGATTGGACACTAAAGTGATTTGGTCTTGTATGGTGGAGACACAAAACGGGATTTAGAGCCTCTATAAGTGGGCTATCTTAATACATGAGAGGTAGACATATAATAGAGCTAAAATCACCCTAAAAACTAGTCTAATTAACATTGAATTGACAAAATAATATTTTCTCAAAAACTATTTTCTGAGATTGGACACTAAAGTGATTTGGTCTTGTATGGTGGAGACATAAAAACGGGATTTAGAGCCTCTATAAGTGGGCTATCTACATGAGAGGTAGACATATAATAGAGCTAAAATCACCCTAAAAACTAGTCTAATTAACATTGAATTGACAAAATAATATTTTCTCAAAAACTATTTTCTGAGATTGGACACTAAAGTGAATTGGTCTTGTATGGTGGAGACATAAAACGGGATTTAGAGCCTCTATAACTGGGCTATCTACATGAGAGGTAGACATATAATACAGCTAAAATCACCCTAAAAACTAGTCTAATTAACATTGAATTGACAAAATAATATTTTCTCAAAAACTATTTTCTGAGATTGGACACTAAAGTGAATTGGTCTTGTATGGTGGAGACACAAAACGGGATTTAGAGCCTCTATAACTGGGCTATCTACATGAGAGGTAGACATATAATACAGCTAAAATCACCCTAAAAACTAAGATAATTAACATTGAATTGACAAAATAATAATTTCTCAAAAACTATTTTCTGAGATTGGACACTAAAGTGAATTGGTCTTGTATGGTGGAGACACAAAACGGGATTTAGAGCCTCTATAACTGGGCTATCTTAATACATGAGAGGTAGACATATAATACAGCTAAAATCACCCTAAAAACTAAGATAATTAACATTGAATTGACAAAATAATATTTTCTCAAAAACTATTTTCTGAGATTGGACACTAAAGTGAATTGGTCTTGTATGGTGGAGACATAAAACGGGATTTAGAGCCTCTATAACTGGGCTATCTACACGAGAGGTAGACATATAATAGAGCTTAAATCACCCTAAAAACTAAGATAATTAACATTGAATTGACAAAATAATATTTTCTCAAAAACTATTTTCTGAGATTGGACACTAAAGTGAATTGGTCTTGTATGGTGGAGACATAAAACGGGATTTAGAGCCTCTATAACTGGGCTATCTACACGAGAGGTAGACATATAATAGAGCTAAAATAACCCTAAAAACTAAGATAATTAACATTGAATTGACAAAATAATATTTTCTCAAAAACTATTTTCTGAGATTGGACACTAAAGTGAATTGGTCTTGTATGGTGGAGACATAAGACGGGATTTAGAGCCTCTATAACTGGGCTATCTACACGAGAGGTAGACATATAATAGAGCTAAAATCACCCTAAAAACTAGTCTAATTAACATTGAATTGACAAAATAATATTTTCTCAAAAACTATTTTCTGAGATTGGACACTAAAGTGAATTGGTCTTGTATGGTGGAGACATAAGACGGGATTTAGAGCCTCTATAACTGGGCTATCTACACGAGAGGTAGACATATAATAGAGCTAAAATCACCCTAAAAACTAGTCTAATTAACATTGAATTGACAAAATAATATTTTCTCAAAAACTATTTTCTGAGATTGGACACCAAGTAAATTGGTCTTGTATGGTGGAGACATAAAACGGGATTTAGAGCCTCTATAACTGGGCTATCTACACGAGAGGTAGACATATAATAGAGCTAAAATCACCCTAAAAACTAAGATAATTAACATTGAATTGACAAAATAATAATTTCTCAAAAACTATTTTCTGAGATTGGACACTAAAGTGATTTGGTCTTGTATGGTGGAGACACAAAACGGGATTTAGAGCCTCTATAAGTGGGCTATCTTAATACATGAGAGGTAGACATATAATAGAGCTAAAATCACCCTAAAAACTAGTCTAATTAACATTGAATTGACAAAATAATATTTTCTCAAAAACTATTTTCTGAGATTGGACACTAAAGTGATTTGGTCTTGTATGGTGGAGACATAAAAACGGGATTTAGAGCCTCTATAAGTGGGCTATCTACATGAGAGGTAGACATATAATAGAGCTAAAATCACCCTAAAAACTAGTCTAATTAACATTGAATTGACAAAATAATATTTTCTCAAAAACTATTTTCTGAGATTGGACACTAAAGTGAATTGGTCTTGTATGGTGGAGACATAAAACGGGATTTAGAGCCTCTATAACTGGGCTATCTTCATGAGAGGTAGACATATAATACAGCTAAAATCACCCTAAAAACTAGTCTAATTAACATTGAATTGACAAAATAATATTTTCTCAAAAACTATTTTCTGAGATTGGACACTAAAGTGAATTGGTCTTGTATGGTGGAGACACAAAACGGGATTTAGAGCCTCTATAACTGGGCTATCTACATGAGAGGTAGACATATAATACAGCTAAAATCACCCTAAAAACTAAGATAATTAACATTGAATTGACAAAATAATAATTTCTCAAAAACTATTTTCTGAGATTGGACACTAAAGTGAATTGGTCTTGTATGGTGGAGACACAAAACGGGATTTAGAGCCTCTATAACTGGGCTATCTTAATACATGAGAGGTAGACATATAATACAGCTAAAATCACCCTAAAAACTAAGATAATTAACATTGAATTGACAAAATAATATTTTCTCAAAAACTATTTTCTGAGATTGGACACTAAAGTGAATTGGTCTTGTATGGTGGAGACATAAAACGGGATTTAGAGCCTCTATAACTGGGCTATCTACACGAGAGGTAGACATATAATAGAGCTAAAATCACCCTAAAAACTAAGATAATTAACATTGAATTGACAAAATAATATTTTCTCAAAAACTATTTTCTGAGATTGGACACTAAAGTGAATTGGTCTTGTATGGTGGAGACATAAAACGGGATTTAGAGCCTCTATAACTGGGCTATCTACACGAGAGGTAGACATATAATAGAGCTAAAATCACCCTAAAAACTAAGATAATTAACATTGAATTGACAAAATAATATTTTCTCAAAAACTATTTTCTGAGATTGGACACTAAAGTGAATTGGTCTTGTATGGTGGAGACATAAAACGGGATTTAGAGCCTCTATAACTGGGCTATCTACACGAGAGGTAGACATATAATAGAGCTAAAATCACCCTAAAAACTAGTCTAATTAACATTGAATTGACAAAATAATATTTTCTCAAAAACTATTTTCTGAGATTGGACACTAAAGTGAATTGGTCTTGTATGGTGGAGACATAAAACGGGATTTAGAGCCTCTATAACTGGGCTATCTACACGAGAGGTAGACATATAATAGAGCTAAAATCACCCTAAAAACTAAGATAATTAACATTGAATTGACAAAATAATATTTTCTCAAAAACTATTTTCTGAGATTGGACACTAAAGTGAATTGGTCTTGTATGGTGGAGACACAAAACGGGATTTAGAGCCTCTATAACTGGGCTATCTACACGAGAGGTAGACATATAATAGAGCTAAAATCACCCTAAAAACTAAGATAATTAACATTGAATTGACAAAATAATATTTTCTCAAAAACTATTTTCTGAGATTGGACACTAAAGTGAATTGGTCTTGTATGGTGGAGACACAAAACGGGATTTAGAGCCTCTATAACTGGGCTATCTACACGAGAGGTAGACATATAATAGAGCTAAAATCACCCTAAAAACTAAGATAATTAACATTGAATTGACAAAATAATATTTTCTCAAAAACTATTTTCTGAGATTGGACACTAAAGTGAATTGGTCTTGTATGGTGGAGACACAAAACGGGATTTAGAGCCTCTATAACTGGGCTATCTACACGAGAGGTAGACATATAATAGAGCTAAAATCACCCTAAAAACTAAGATAATTAACATTGAATTGACAAAATAATATTTTCTCAAAAACTATTTTCTGAGATTGGACACTAAAGTGAATTGGTCTTGTATGGTGGAGACATAAAACGGGATTTAGAGCCTCTATAACTGGGCTATCTTAATACATGAGAGGTAGACATATAATAGAGCTAAAATCACCCTAAAAACTAAGATAATTAACATTGAATTGACAAAATAATATTTTCTCAAAAACTATTTTCTGAGATTGGACACTAAAGTGAATTGGTCTTGTATGGTGGAGACATAAAACGGGATTTAGAGCCTCTATAACTGGGCTATCTTAATACATGAGAGGTAGACATATAATAGAGCTAAAATCACCCTAAAAACTAAGATAATTAACATTGAATTGACAAAATAATAATTTCTCAAAAACTATTTTCTGAGATTGGACACTAAAGTGAATTGGTCTTGTATGGTGGAGACATAAAACGGGATTTAGAGCCTCTATAACTGGGCTATCTACACGAGAGGTAGACATATAATAGAGCTAAAATCACCCTAAAAACTAGTCTAATTAACATTGAATTGACAAAATAATAATTTCTCAAAAACTATTTTCTGAGATTGGACACTAAAGTGAATTGGTCTTGTATGGTGGAGACATAAAACGGGATTTAGAGCCTCTATAACTGGGCTATCTACACGATAGGTAGACATATAATACAGCTAAAATCACCCTAAAAACTAAGATAATTAACATTGAATTGACAAAATAATAATTTCTCAAAAACTATTTTCTGAGATTGGACACTAAAGTGATTTGGTCTTGTATGGTGGAGACTCAAAACGGGATTTAGAGCCTCTATAACTGGGCTATCTACACGATAGGTAGACATATAATACAGCTAAAATCACCCTAAAAACTAAGATAATTAACATTGAATTGACAAAATAATAATTTCTCAAAAACTATTTTCTGAGATTGGACACTAAAGTGATTTGGTCTTGTATGGTGGAGACTCAAAACGGGATTTAGAGCCTCTATAACTGGGCTATCTACACGATAGGTAGACATATAATACAGCTAAAATCACCCTAAAAACTAAGATAATTAACATTGAATTGACAAAATAATAATTTCTCAAAAACTATTTTCTGAGATTGGACACTAAAGTGATTTGGTCTTGTATGGTGGAGACTCAAAACGGGATTTAGAGCCTCTATAACTGGGCTATCTTAATACATGAGAGGTAGACATATAATACAGCTAAAATCACCCTAAAAACTAAGATAATTAACATTGAATTGACAAAATAATAATTTCTCAAAAACTATTTTCTGAGATTGGACACTAAAGTGATTTGGTCTTGTATGGTGGAGACATAAAACGGGATTTAGAGCCTCTATAACTGGGCTATCTTAATACATGAGAGGTAGACATATAATAGAGCTAAAATCACCCTAAAAACTAGTCTAATTAACATTGAATTGACAAAATAATATTTTCTCAAAAACTATTTTCTGAGATTGGACACTAAAGTGAATTGGTCTTGTATGGTGGAGACATAAAACGGGATTTAGAGCCTCTATAACTGGGCTATCTTAATACACGAGAGGTAGACATATAATAGAGCTAAAATCACCCTAAAAACTAAGATAATTAACATTGAATTGACAAAATAATAATTTCTCAAAAACTATTTTCTGAGATTGGACACTAAAGTGATTTGGTCTTGTATGGTGGAGACATAAAACGGGATTTAGAGCCTCTATAACTGGGCTATCTACACGAGAGGTAGACATATAATAGAGCTAAAATCACCCTAAAAACTAGTCTAATTAACATTGAATTGACAAAATAATATTTTCTCAAAAACTATTTTGTGAGATTGGACACTAAAGTGAATTGGTCTTGTATGGTGGAGACACAAAACGGGATTTAGAGCCTCTATAACTGGGCTATCTACACGAGAGGTAGACATATAATAGAGCTAAAATCACCCTAAAAACTAGTCTAATTAACATTGAATTGACAAAATAATATTTTCTCAAAAACTATTTGCTGAGATTGGACACTAAAGTGAATTGGTCTTGTATGGTGGAGACACAAAACGGGATTTAGAGCCTCTATAACTGGGCTATCTTAATACATGAGAGGTAGACATATAATACAGCTAAAATCACCCTAAAAACTAAGATAATTAACATTGAATTGACAAAATAATAATTTCTCAAAAACTATTTTCTGAGATTGGACACTAAAGTGATTTGGTCTTGTATGGTGGAGACATAAAACGGGATTTAGAGCCTCTATAACTGGGCTATCTACACGAGAGGTAGACATATAATAGAGCTAAAATCACCCTAAAAACTAGTCTAATTAACATTGAATTGACAAAATAATATTTTCTCAAAAACTATTTTCTGAGATTGGACACTAAAGTGAATTGGTCTTGTATGGTGGAGACACAAAACGGGATTTAGAGCCTCTATAACTGGGCTATCTACACGAGAGGTAGACATATAATAGAGCTAAAATCACCCTAAAAACTAGTCTAATTAACATTGAATTGACAAAATAATAATTTCTCAAAAACTATTTTCTGAGATTGGACACTAAAGTGAATTGGTCTTGTATGATGGAGACACAAAACGGGATTTAAAGCCTCTATAACTGGGCTATCTACACGAGAGGTAGACATATAATAGAGCTAAAATCACCCTAAAAACTAAGATAATTAACATTGAATTGACAAAATAATAATTTCTCAAAAACTATTTTCTGAGATTGGACACTAAAGTGAATTGGTCTTGTATGGTGGAGACATAAAACGGGATTTAGAGCCTCTATAACTGGGCTATCTACATGAGAGGTAGACATATAATACAGCTAAAATCACCCTAAAAACTAGTCTAATTAACATTGAATTGACAAAATAATATTTTCTCAAAAACTATTTTCTGAGATTGGACACTAAAGTGAATTGGTCTTGTATGGTGGAGACATAAAACGGGATTTAGAGCCTCTATAACTGGGCTATCTACATGAGAGGTAGACATATAATAGAGCTAAAATCACCCTAAAAACTAGTCTAATTAACATTGAATTGACAAAATAATATTTTCTCAAAAACTATTTTCTGAGATTGGACACTAAAGTGAATTGGTCTTGTATGGTGGAGACATAAAACGGGATTTAGAGCCTCTATAACTGGGCTATCTACACGAGAGGCAGACATATAATACAGCTAAAATCACCCTAAAAACTAAGATAATTAACATTGAATTGACAAAATAATAATTTCTCAAAAACTATTTTCTGAGATTGGACACTAAAGTGAATTGGTCTTGTATGGTGGAGACACAAAACGGGATTTAGAGCCTCTATAACTGGGCTATCTACACGAGAGGTAGACATATAATACAGCTAAAATCACGCTAAAAACTAAGATAATTAACATTGAATTGACAAAATAATAATTTCTCAAAAACTATTTTCTGAGATTGGACACTAAAGTGAATTGGTCTTGTATGGTGGAGACACAAAACGGGATTTAGAGCCTCTATAACTGGGCTATCTACATGAGAGGTAGACATATAATACAGCTAAAATCACCCTAAAAACTAAGATAATTAACATTGAATTGACAAAATAATAATTTCTCAAAAACTATTTTCTGAGATTGGACACTAAAGTGAATTGGTCTTGTATGGTGGAGACACAAAACGGGATTTAGAGCCTCTATAACTGGGCTATCTTAATACATGAGAGGTAGACATATAATACAGCTAAAATCACCCTAAAAACTAAGATAATTAACATTGAATTGACAAAATAATATTTTCTCAAAAACTATTTTCTGAGATTGGACACTAAAGTGAATTGGTCTTGTATGGTGGAGACATAAAACGGGATTTAGAGCCTCTATAACTGGGCTATCTACACGAGAGGTAGACATATAATAGAGCTAAAATCACCCTAAAAACTAAGATAATTAACATTGAATTGACAAAATAATATTTTCTCAAAAACTATTTTCTGAGATTGGACACTAAAGTGAATTGGTCTTGTATGGTGGAGACATAAAACGGGATTTAGAGCCTCTATAACTGGGCTATCTACACGAGAGGTAGACATATAATAGAGCTAAAATCACCCTAAAAACTAGTCTAATTAACATTGAATTGACAAAATAATATTTTCTCAAAAACTATTTTCTGAGATTGGACACTAAAGTGAATTGGTCTTGTATGGTGGAGACATAAAACGGGATTTAGAGCCTCTATAACTGGGCTATCTACACGAGAGGTAGACATATAATAGAGCTAAAATCACCCTAAAAACTAAGATAATTAACATTGAATTGACAAAATAATATTTTCTCAAAAACTATTTTCTGAGATTGGACACTAAAGTGAATTGGTCTTGTATGGTGGAGACACAAAACGGGATTTAGAGCCTCTATAACTGGGCTATCTACACGAGAGGTAGACATATAATAGAGCTAAAATCACCCTAAAAACTAGTCTAATTAACATTGAATTGACAAAATAATAATTTCTCAAAAACTATTTTCTGAGATTGGACACTAAAGTGAATTGGTCTTGTATGGTGGAGACACAAAACGGGATTTAGAGCCTCTATAACTGGGCTATCTACACGAGAGGTAGACATATAATAGAGCTAAAATCACCCTAAAAACTAAGATAATTAACATTGAATTGACAAAAAAATATTTTCTCAAAAACTATTTTCTGAGATTGGACACTAAAGTGAATTGGTCTTGTATGGTGGAGACACAAAACGGGATTTAGAGCCTCTATAACTGGGCTATCTACACGAGAGGTAGACATATAATAGAGCTAAAATCACCCTAAAAACTAAGATAATTAACATTGAATTGACAAAATAATATTTTCTCAAAAACTATTTTCTGAGATTGGACACTAAAGTGAATTGGTCTTGTATGGTGGAGACATAAAACGGGATTTAGAGCCTCTATAACTGGGCTATCTTAATACATGAGAGGTAGACATATAATAGAGCTAAAATCACCCTAAAAACTAAGATAATTAACATTGAATTGACAAAATAATATTTTCTCAAAAACTATTTTCTGAGATTGGACACTAAAGTGAATTGGTCTTGTATGGTGGAGACATAAAACGGGATTTAGAGCCTCTATAACTGGGCTATCTTAATACATGAGAGGTAGACATATAATAGAGCTAAAATCACCCTAAAAACTAAGATAATTAACATTGAATTGACAAAATAATAATTTCTCAAAAACTATTTTCTGAGATTGGACACTAAAGTGAATTGGTCTTGTATGGTGGAGACATAAAACGGGATTTAGAGCCTCTATAACTGGGCTATCTTAATACATGAGAGGTAGACATATAATAGAGCTAAAATCACCCTAAAAACTAAGATAATTAACATTGAATTGACAAAATAATAATTTCTCAAAAACTATTTTCTGAGATTGGACACTAAAGTGAATTGGTCTTGTATGGTGGAGACATAAAACGGGATTTAGAGCCTCTATAACTGGGCTATCTACACGAGAGGTAGACATATAATAGAGCTAAAATCACCCTAAAAACTAGTCTAATTAACATTGAATTGACAAAATAATAATTTCTCAAAAACTATTTTCTGAGATTGGACACTAAAGTGAATTGGTCTTGTATGGTGGAGACATAAAACGGGATTTAGAGCCTCTATAACTGGGCTATCTACACGATAGGTAGACATATAATACAGCTAAAATCACCCTAAAAACTAAGATAATTAACATTGAATTGACAAAATAATAATTTCTCAAAAACTATTTTCTGAGATTGGACACTAAAGTGATTTGGTCTTGTATGGTGGAGACTCAAAACGGGATTTAGAGCCTCTATAACTGGGCTATCTTAATACATGAGAGGTAGACATATAATACAGCTAAAATCACCCTAAAAACTAAGATAATTAACATTGAATTGACAAAATAATAATTTCTCAAAAACTATTTTCTGAGATTGGACACTAAAGTGATTTGGTCTTGTATGGTGGAGACACAAAACGGGATTTAGAGCCTCTATAACTGGGCTATCTTAATACATGAGAGGTAGACATATAATAGAGCTAAAATCACCCTAAAAACTAGTCTAATTAACATTGAATTGACAAAATAATATTTTCTCAAAAACTATTTTCTGAGATTGGACACTAAAGTGAATTGGTCTTGTATGGTGGAGACATAAAACGGGATTTAGAGCCTCTATAACTGGGCTATCTTAATACACGAGAGGTAGACATATAATAGAGCTAAAATCACCCTAAAAACTAAGATAATTAACATTGAATTGACAAAATAATAATTTCTCAAAAACTATTTTCTGAGATTGGACACTAAAGTGATTTGGTCTTGTATGGTGGAGACATAAAACGGGATTTAGAGCCTCTATAACTGGGCTATCTACACGAGAGGTAGACATATAATAGAGCTAAAATCACCCTAAAAACTAGTCTAATTAACATTGAATTGACAAAATAATATTTTCTCAAAAACTATTTTCTGAGATTGGACACTAAAGTGAATTGGTCTTGTATGGTGGAGACACAAAACGGGATTTAGAGCCTCTATAACTGGGCTATCTTAATACATGAGAGGTAGACATATAATAGAGCTAAAATCACCCTAAAAACTAGTCTAATTAACATTGAATTGACAAAATAATATTTTCTCAAAAACTATTTTCTGAGATTGGACACTAAAGTGAATTGGTCTTGTATGGTGGAGACACAAAACGGGATTTAGAGCCTCTATAACTGGGCTATCTTAATACATGAGAGGTAGACATATAATACAGCTAAAATCACCCTAAAAACTAAGATAATTAACATTGAATTGACAAAATAATAATTTCTCAAAAACTATTTTCTGAGATTGGACACTAAAGTGATTTGGTCTTGTATGGTGGAGACATAAAACGGGATTTAGAGCCTCTATAACTGGGCTATCTTAATACATGAGAGGTAGACATATAATACAGCTAAAATCACCCTAAAAACTAAGATAATTAACATTGAATTGACAAAATAATAATTTCTCAAAAACTATTTTCTGAGATTGGACACTAAAGTGATTTGGTCTTGTATGGTGGAGACATAAAACGGGATTTAGAGCCTCTATAACTGGGCTATCT
>JBAKBP010029859.1:0-26552 GCA_037953745.1 Lithodes maja | reverse complement strand
ATATATTTCCACAGTTACCCAAACCGCAGGTCGCAGAAAACCATACACGGGTGTCACAGAAAACGAGCATACCCCATTCTCATTTATCTAAGTTCGCGGGCCAGACTGAATCATTTAGCTAAACATTCCCTCACAAGTAGGCTAATCTTTATTCTTCAGCGAACCAGTAGGACCATTTCCATTATTATATCTTCACTATTATATTAGTATTAGGGGAGGTGTGGTGGAGTGGTCTTGCCACTGGCCTGGTAATCCAAAGGTCCCGGGTTCAAATCCCGATGTATCAATGGGAAGATATTATTGGGATGGAATTTGTGCTGTACCTAGTATCAGTGCATTACCACAAAGCCCACCGAAACGTCAATAAAATACCCTCATTGTTCCCTGATTAAATAGCACTGTATAGAATATTCCCATATTCAAAATATGCTATAGGGGTGCAATGCCTGGTGAGTTATCTGCTCAACAGGTGGCGTTGTGTGTGTGTAAGTGTGAGAGTCCGAGTGTAGAGGGTGAGACAGTGAAGCACGGGAACGAGACGGCTTCAGAGATGGGTCGTTCGGGCCATGAGTGAGCACCGTGCCTCATGTGAAGGCAAGATGGCAGGTGCTCGTTGTACTCTACGTGCTTCACATGTCTCACTCCCTAGACTGGAACAAGACCTCACGGGCTTCACTGTTCATTGTAAAGCGGTGAATGTTAAGGCTCTCAGCCTATGCCGAGAGGAAGTAAGTTGGAATATAGAAAAAAAAAAAAAAAAAAAAAAATATAGGCTACAGTAGCCTATATTGTAATATTGGTTTCTTAAATAATTGAAAGTCTAATGTACAGTCGGCCTAATAAGTGATGTCTCGGCACCAATTATGTTTTGATCAATAATTGGTATCAGCAATATTTTCACATGATTTCTTCTTTTTGAGTGAGATATAAAAACATATTCCTACACTTACCCACCCTATTCAACATTTGACAGACATTAACCCCTTATTGGCGGCGCGCAACATATGTCGAGTGAAATAAATTTGGACTATGTGGCGGTGCACGACAGCTGTCGAGTGCCATTTTTCAGCACGTAATGTTGCTGAGAGAGAGAGAGAGAGCTGAGCGGTGGGACGAGTGTAGTAACCTTATGACGCTCCCCACGACCACCGCGGGTGTACTGAACTGTATTCTAACTTCCTCCCCCTCTTCTCACTCGCTACACAGGGAATTATGTACGGAAATTACCTTATTTTAGGTTTTTTGCACTCGTGTTGCACAATCGGTGCAAGAGAACCAGTGGTCGTACAAGAATGGTTCGGGTGTCATTGGAAAGCTCTGTTTACGCCCTTTCAGAGATAGATACTTGTTTTACGTGTTACGACCGGGCACTCAGGTACACTAGGGCTCTTACACAGGACTCGAGTATGGCTCGCTGCCACAACGGAAACACACGATCCCAACCCCAGAGTACTGCCAGCCGAACAAAAAAACGCCACTACCCTCCAGAGTTCTATCTGCTATAACGGGGTATACAAGAACTCGGTACTAGCGTTTCACACAACAGACTAATAGCAAGACGGGAGTTATCTAGTCTGGTCAACAATCAAACAAAGAAGAAAGTACTACAACACTAAAGAATAGTGTTGGGCCGAAGCCGAAGTAATCCACCCTTGAACTAAGAACTTAAGAAGTCCTCCACCCTCTACTTCGGATCGGCACTATTACGTTACGTTAAACAATAGTCCTCGAGCATCAAGCAAGGAATCTTCTGATAAGTTAGATGCTTCTCGAATACTCATAAGAAGTAAGTATCGGATTTTGAACAGCAATTTAATGAATAACTCACTGGTAATTAAAGGCTTTAACTTGACATAAGAAGAATTATAAGAATAAGCAATAGGATATGGCAAACATTAAGAAGAAGTACTCCGACAATGCACTGGCAATAGCCTACTAAGATTGTGCTCGTGGGCCACTAATCTCTGAAGCAGCTAAGCGTGCCACACATGAAATCAATAGTGCTTAAACAATAATATACATAAGGAGAAGCTTCAATACTATGCTGTATCTGCTGGTCGAGCAAAGTCTAGCTGGGATATCTAAGGTTAAGAGACAATGGCTGAGCAAGCGGCTCGTAGCCTAGCGAGGTCCCTAAGACTGTGCGGCCAAATTACGGTAATTGACGGGATGCTCTCTTGAGAGATCCAGATCACTAGTATCTGGTTCTCTCCTGGCGATCCTCTCAAAGTCAAGCAAATGAGATAGCACAGTGTTGGGTGGCACAGGCAAAAGCCCTCACTCGCAAACAGTGCTAAACTCCCACGGTACACAGTCAGAAAGACCACCTAGGCGTTCCACGTCTCCGTTGCAATTGTACTGGTTCAACCGCAACCTAGTACTCATAGGAAATCACAACTCAGAAACCCTATCCCAGTCTAGCATTGCCTAAACCAGCAGAAAACAGGAACATGAATAATCGCACACAGGGAAATGCCATATACGAGTGCAACAAACATCAATCAATCCTATTCTAGTTAACCCTTCCAAAAATAGGCTATCTAACAGGCACTTATCTCGTGAGAACTCAAGCGATAATACTTTGGCTGACTAAATCTGCACCAAAGGGGTCATGGAGGTTAAACAGGGACGAGAAGAGAAGAAGATAGGCTGTTCAGAGAGTAGAGAAAGTTCACATCAGTCGGAAGAATATGGATAGTTGCAAGGGATATGAGAAGTCGCTTTGCCTGATGAGTTCTGAAGAATGGTGGCAAGAAACCTCTCTTTTTATACTCGGCCCTCTAGCGGCATATCTCAAACTACTTAAGGACCGCCCACTGGCAATCATGACGTCATATTCTCTCTCAATCTGGGATCGACAAAGAACTTCCCACGCTCTGAAAGGGAGGAAGGAGGAGGGAGGAGGGAATTAGGCCTATCTGCCCGCGTGGCGCACTCACTGGTCCCCGTTACGTAATATCTCTCTCTCTCTCCTCTCATCATTACATATAAGTCCCACACACAATACTTATAACTAATGATATAAAATAGAACTCGTTGACTCAGATGAAAACAAAATACATATTTATAATACTTATAGTACAACGGCTCACATAAACTAAGTTAGGAAACTCTACACAGACTACAGCCAAAGTTCTGCCCTGACGATCCTAGCGAGAGTGGGGCCTGACTGGGCGTTCTGTACAGCATGCTCATACTCGACATGCGTCACACCTCCCCCAAGATTTTACTTGCTCAACCCTGAGCTAAAATCTGATATACAGAACCCCATCAAACCCCTCACACCCAGCGACCGCATGGCACTAAAACAACGCTGAGTTTATCACTAAAACACATCTTATAAAAAAAAAATTCACATTTCATAACTCCTCCCAACAATAGTAAAAGACATAATATCATGCTCCCAGAGCGAGCTTACAGCAGCTCAGCCGTTTGATAGTTCGTGGACTACTCAAACACTATAGGCTATGACAAACTTATACAATTATCTATATCAAAAGAAAGAGTTTTTATATGATTTTTATATTTTATATGTTTTTTTCCGGCTGCACTATAAGGGCAGCCTATTTTCTTCTATACCAAAACGCTCAACAATCCTGCTTTACGACCCAATACGCTGGGCTACAACCGCGAGCCAACAAGCACCAAGCGCAAAATACTACTCAAACCAAAGCAGGAGGCTACCCGTGTGGCATCTCTTCGGGATCATACACCTGTGATAGCCTACGACTGATCATCTACCCTCGATAAACAATCCGCAATCACATTGTCACATCCCGCAATATGCCGGATGTCCAGGTTATACTCCTGCAACATCAATGACCACCGGGTCAGTCTCATATTGCGATTGTGAAATTGATTTAGGAATCTCAAAGGGTGATGATCAGTGTAGATAACCACGACTGGGCCATAGGCTGGAACATACACCTCGAAGTGCCTGAGTGACAGCACAATCGCCAGTAATTCCTTTTCTATTGTAGAATAGTTCTTTTGTGCAGCATTGAACTTCTTAGAAAAGAAACTTACTGGGTGTTCCACACCTTCATTGTCTGTCTGTAGCAAGACGGCACCAGCCCCTACACCACTAGCATCTGTTGCCAGCTGAAAAGGCCTGTTAAAGTCTGGGGCCCTGAGTATCGGGTGAGTACACAGCAAATGCTTCACTAAATTAAAAGCCTTTTCACACTCAGGCGCCCACAAAAACTTTTTGTCTTTAGATAACAAATCTGTGAGAGGTGCCAACACCGTAGAGTAACCTTTTATAAAGCGTCTGTAGTAGCCTATCATACCCAAGAATCTCATGATCTGCTTCTTGGTGGTTGGGTGCGGAAATTTATTGATAGCCTGTACCTTGTTCTGAGGAGGGCACACCTGTCCCCTTCCCACTACAAACCCAAGGTACTGCACAGTGGCTTTTACGAAGTCACACTTTGCCAAATTTACTACCAGACTTGCTTCACTAAGTTTCCGGAACAAGGTCTCCAGGTGCTCACAATGGCTCTCAAAGTCGTCATCATAAATGATTACATCGTCCAAGTATACGGTGCAATTTGGAATGTCCTTGACAATTTCATTCATCAGGTTCTGAAACGTTGCTGGTGCATTCTTAAGTCCGTAGGGCATAACATTACACCGGTAAGTACTCCCGTCCACCACAAAACCACATACCTCTTTAGCGCGCTCGGACAAAGGTACTTGCCAGTAACCTTTTACTAAATCAACTTTAGACAAAAACCGAGCATTACCAATTTTATCAACACTATCATCAACCCGAGGAAGAGGATATGGGTTAGTTGGAGTCAAACCGTTTAGCCTACGGAAATCAATACAGAAGCGTACCTTGCCATCTGGTTTAGGCTGCAGTGTTACGGGGGAAGTCCATTTAACGGTACCTTTCTCTATCAACCCTCTACCGAGCATATACTCCAACTCATCCCTCAGAGCGGGTAGTTTTATGGGGGGCACACGGTATGGGATTGACTTAAAGGGTAGATGGTGCCCCACGTCAACATCATGCATAGCCTGAGTAGTGAGGCCTGGATGTTCAGCGAATACAGTGGGGTATAAACCGAGCAACTGACGGATAGCTTCAAATTGCGGCTCAGGCAAATGGGCTATAGCCTCGTCAGCCCTTAGGCTCGAGTTCCCCGCCCACTGATCCGCTGAAACATGGTGATCCCAGCTATCCTCCTCTGAAGCTTGACTGTCCCCCTCTCCTTCTCCACCACGGCCGCAACAAGCCAACACAGGGACAGTGAGAGGCTCAGAGGGGCGCCTCACATACTCTTTTATCAGGTTCACGTGACATAACTGATTCTTCTTCCTCCTGTCTGGAGTGGCAACAAGGTAATCTAGGTCCGAAATTTTCTCCACAATTTTATAGGGTCCAGTATACTTCGCCGACAAGGGGTTACCCACCAAAGGCAACAAAATCAACACCTCCTGTCCCACAATGAACTCCCGGAGCTTCACTTTGCGATCATACCTGTCCTTCATTAAAGCTTGTGACCCTGTTAAATTCCGACCTGCCATCTCCAGACTCTTAAGCATGCGCTCACGGCTTTCAAACACATACTTCAACAAGGAACAAGGCGGCACAGTTCCTTCCCAAATTTCCCGCAGCATATTAAGGGGGCCCCTGACTCGGTGTCCAAAAATCAGCTCGTTTGGACTAAATCCCAGGCTCTCACCAGGCACTTCCCGAGCAGCAAACAGTACATACGGCAATCCAAGATCCCAATCTCTTCCGTTATCAGCACAATAACACCTGAGCATGCTTTTAAGGGTGGCATGCCACCGCTCAAGCACCCCTTGGCTCTCAGGGTGATACGCTGACGATACCACCGCCCGTATTCCATGCTGTTGCATTGTTTGCTTAAAGAGATTGGAGGTGAAATTGGACCCCTGATCAGACTGAATCTCCTCCGGGTACCCGTACCTTGAAAAGTACCACAACAAGTTACTGACTACCGTCTTAGCCATGCCGTTTTTCATGGGGTATGCATCGGGGTATCTAGTGGCAACATCCATGATGGTTAACAAAAATTTATTACCAGCCTTTGTGGGAGGGAGGGGACCAACCATGTCAACAACAATCTTACTAAAAGGTGGCCCAATTACAGGAATAGGGTGCAACGGAGCTTTAGGAATAACTTGGTTTGGTTTCCCGACCCGTTGACAAATATCACATGAGTTTATCCAGGACTGCACATGAGACTTCATCCCCGGCCACCAAAACAACTTCCCCAAAGCCGCCACCGTTTTTCTTACCCCCAAATGTCCTGCCAGCGGTGTGTCATGCGCCAAACTCAGTAGGCTATCCCTGCACTCCCGCGGCACCATCAACTGGTCCACTACCCCGGACCCCATCTTCCAGCTACGGTTAGGGTCTTGAAAACGCCGATACAGGATGCCATCTAAATTAAAAAAATCTCCCGGCTGTGCATCACCGTCCTCGTCGAGCTCCACAGCTCCATTAGCACACGTTTGGAGCTCAGGGTCCTCCAGCTGCAACCGACGTATATCTGAGGGTGCCAAGCGATCTAACTGCTCCCGGAGCAATGCATGACCCTCCCCGATACTGAGCTGCTCCCTCTGTCTCTCTCGATGTTCATAACGTTGCTGTCGTGGAGACTCGTCATGCCCAGCCTCGTCACTCTCGATGACAGGCCCAGGGGCTACTCCAGAACTAAGTAATGGTGCTAATACTGAATCACCCAGGAGAGCCGCCGAGTCAAAACTCTTAAAACCAACTCCAGCTTTAGCCTCCTCCTGTTGATCGTTCCTCTGCTGGTCTGAAGACGGAGGACTAGGCGGTGACACTTTAGCTGCCCGAGCTCGGGTGACAGCACACGCCATGGGTTGTGCCTGGCACCGCTCGACCCACTCTCGCTCTTCCCTACTCACGTCGGCCGGCCTCTCGGCAACGACTAAGGGTAGAACCTCAGAAGCGGGCATTGCAAAGTCGTTGCCGAGAAGAAGGTCGACGCCCTCCACTGGCAGTTTCTCCACAATCCCAACATCCAATTCACGTGCCACACCATCCACCTCCAACTCCAACCGCACCAGCGGGTATGACCGAGTTGCATTAATACCCTGCACCACCACCACCCGAGCCGCATTTATAGGGTAGCCAGTCAAGTTTTTCATCAAAGTCTGGGAAGCACCTGTATCACGCAAGACCTCTACTCCATGCTTGCGCCCCGCCCACATCACGCAACCCCGTCCTCTATGGTCGCAAAAAACATCCTGAGCAGGGTTCGAGCCTCCCAGGTGCTTCTGCATTGGCTGTGCCTCAGCCTCTGACGAACTGCCCCGGGCAAACTCAGAAGGCTTCAGAGACACACCAATGTTGCAGGCCAAAGACACAGCTGCTGTAGGTGGTTTGCTAGGACAGACTCTTGCAAAGTGCCCCTTTTTATGACATTGATAACACTCTAACTCCCCTTTGGGCTTCCCTTGGTACTGGGAAGGGCCCGGCCCCTTCTTAAATGGGACGGTGCTAGTCTTGTGGTCAGTCTTGGTATCATAACTCTTGTACTTGTTTGCATAAGATATATTACTAACTCGGGGGGGTGGGGCGTCACGCCCCTTGTTACCTGCCTCACTACGCTGGGCAGACCCGCACCCACGAATTAATGATAGCCGGAGGTCAGCCATCTCAGCTGCCTCCTGTAGAGTTTTTGGATTCTTTTCTTTAATAGTTCAAGTCATTTCTGCACCTGTACACTTATAAAACTGCTCGAGCAGAAACAGCTCAGTCAACTGTTCGGCCGTCTCAGCTTTCTCAGAACGTGTCCAGTTTGTAAGTGCATCTTTTAAGTCCCGGGCATGTTCAAGAAAGGTCGCCTCCCTAGTCTTTGTAACACCCCGAAACTTCAATCGATATGTTTCTGGTTGCAACTCGTATGCCCGTAGGACAGCTCTCTTCAATTCTGGGTAGTCAATGCAAGACTCTAAAGGCAGTGCATCATAAGCCTTCAGACCCTTACCCGTAAGTCTTGAGGAGACCAGAGCTGCCCACTTCTCTTCAGGCCAATTATGCTCCCTACACTTCTTCTCAAAACGATTAAAAAATTCTGTGACTTCAGTTTCACTAAATGCCGGCACCAATTTGACTAAGTGAGACAAGGACTGTTCTCTTACTTGGCCCTCCCAGCCCATCCGAATCCCTGTCGACTCTGCACGAGTCTTATCTAAGTCTATCTGAGCACAATATTTCTCGGAGTCGTATCTAAGCTCAGCCTCGTGCCTCCTGACCTCAATCTCATGCCTCCTAGTCTCATTCTCCTGCTTCCTAGTCTCATTCTCCTGCTTCCTAGTCTCATCCTCCCGCCTCCTGGTCTCAGCCTCAATCTCCTTCTCATGCCTCCTAGACTCATTCTCCATCTCCTGCTTCCTAGCCTCATTCTCCATTTTAGCAAGCTCGAGTTTAAATATCATCTCAGGAGACAGGCCGGAAGAGGGAGCTGCCACTACTGAAGGAGGGGGGGCAAGAACTGGGGAACCACCATACGCACCGCCCGAGGGCACTCCAATCTTCCAATTCTCATCCCTCTGTGGGAGAGTGCTAACCTCCGGCAACTGAGTGGACGGCACTGTGGGAGTCGAGTGAGAGGGGATCTGGGGAGGAACCCCCCCAAACGCCCTCTCCTCCGAAACCCCATGTCGCCCACGCAACACCCAGGAAATCAGCTCCCCCTTGGACATCCCTCCTACATTGGATAGACCCAAAACCTTGGCTATCAGGTGCAAGCCATAAACATTCACCCCAGTCAGCCTCTCCTCCGTCACGTGGTACTGCTTACTCACAAAAAGTCTAGCATCCTCCTCACTAGTTACTAACGGCACCTCCTCAAATAGCATCTCTCGCTCCTCGTCAGTACTAGGGCACGACATACTGAAGTTCACCAAAAAATTCTCGAGACAAAAGTGTTAAACTCCCTTATGCAAGCACTAATTACTAAATTAACTGGAGTCTCTTAAATGCTCTCCTAATTGCCTTACAAAAAAAAATATTCTTCAATATGTACGCTAAAGTACGAACAAACAAATGTTGTACAACTCTGCAAAAAATTATACTGTTCACAAAATCCTAAGCAAGGTCGCCATTTGTTACGACCGGGCACTCAGGTACACTAGGGCTCTTACACAGGACTCGAGTATGGCTCGCTGCCACAACGGAAACACACGATCCCAACCCCAGAGTACTGCCAGCCGAACAAAAAACGCCACTACCCTCCAGAGTTCTATCTGCTATAACGGGGTATACAAGAACTCGGTACTAGCGTTTCACACAACAGACTAATAGCAAGACGGGAGTTATCTAGTCTGGTCAACAATCAAACAAAGAAGAAAGTACTACAACACTAAAGAATAGTGTTGGCCGAAGCCGAAGTAATCCACCCTTGAACTAAGAACTTAAGAAGTCCTCCACCCTCTACTTCGGATCGGCACTATTACGTTACGTTAAACAATAGTCCTCGAGCATCAAGCAAGGAATCTTCTGATAAGTTAGATGCTTCTCGAATACTCATAAGAAGTAAGTATCGGATTTTGAACAGCAATTTAATGAATAACTCACTGGTAATTAAAGGCTTTAACTTGACATAAGAAGAATTATAAGAATAAGCAATAGGATATGGCAAACATTAAGAAGAAGTACTCCGACAATGCACTGGCAATAGCCTACTAAGATTGTGCTCGTGGGCCACTAATCTCTGAAGCAGCTAAGCGTGCCACACATGAAATCAATAGTGCTTAAACAATAATATACATAAGGAGAAGCTTCAATACTATGCTGTATCTGCTGGTCGAGCAAAGTCTAGCTGGGATATCTAAGGTTAAGAGACAATGGCTGAGCAAGCGGCTCGTAGCCTAGCGAGGGTCCCTAAGACTGTGCGGCCAAATTACGGTAATTGACGGGATGCTCTCTTGAGAGATCCAGATCACTAGTATCTGGTTCTCTCCTGGCGATCCTCTCAAAGTCAAGCAAATGAGATAGCACAGTGTTGGGTGGCACAGGCAAAAGCCCTCACTCGCAACACAGTGCTAAACTCCCACGGTACACAGTCAGAAAGACCACCTAGGCGTTCCACGTCTCCGTTGCAATTGTACTGGTTCAACCGCAACCTAGTACTCATAGGAAATCACAACTCAGAAACCCTATCCCAGTCTAGCATTGCCTAAACCAGCAGAAAACAGGAACATGAATAATCGCACACAGGGAAATGCATATACGAGTGCAACAAACATCATCAATCCTATTCTAGTTAACCCTTCCAAAAATAGGCTATCTAACAGGCACTTATCTCGTGAGAACTCAAGCGATAATACTTTGGCTGACTAAATCTGCACCAAAGGGGTCATGGAGGTTAAACAGGGACGAGAAGAGAAGAAGATAGGCTGTTCAGAGAGTAGAGAAAGTTCACATCAGTCGGAAGAATATGGATAGTTGCAAGGGATATGAGAAGTCGCTTTGCCTGATGAGTTCTGAAGAATGGTGGCAAGAACCTCTCTTTTTATACTCGGCCCTCTAGCGGCATATCTCAAACTACTTAAGGACCGCCCACTGGCAATCATGACGTCATATTCTCTCTCAATCTGGGATCGACAAAGAACTTCCCACGCTCTGAAAGGGAGGAAGGGAGGAGGGAGGAGGGAATTAGGCCTATCTGCCCGCGTGGCGCACTCACTGGTCCCCGTTACGTAATATCTCTCTCTCTCTCCTCTCATCATTACATATAAGTCCCACACACAATACTTATAACTAATGATATAAAATAGAACTCGTTGACTCAGATGAAAACAAAATACATATTTATAATACTTATAGTACAACGGCTCACATAAACTAAGTTAGGAAACTCTACACAGACTACAGCCAAAGTTCCTGCCCTGACGATCCTAGCGAGAGTGGGGCCTGACTGGGCGTTCTGTACAGCATGCTCATACTCGACATGCGTCACATACGCTCTCGGTCTTGTTTATGCATGAAAATGAGCACGGAAACAACCCTATTTAGAGTAAAAAAAAAAACGCTGGGCGGTACATAGAAATTACCGCCTAGGCCGCTCTTAAGGTGTTAATACAGCACAGAGCCAGCCAAATGTAATGACAGCTGAGCCATGACTTATTAGCGCGACTGTACCACAGTACCAGATATTTCCATACTTATCTTGTGATTGTATATTCATGATTGCTGTAACATTTGTACCAACTATTTCCTAATGTTCGATCTCTATGCTAGAGACGCATATTTAGTATCTGTGTATAAGTACTGTCTTTGATTGTGTGCATTGTTTTGTTCTTGTATTGTGCCTGTATAATTTATATCTTGATTCGTTTCTCTTAGTGAACCCACAGAACTTGTTTTGTCATAACAACAAACATAGCATTGGAAATAATCATAATAAACAATAAAGTTATTATACCGGTATATAATAATAAACAAAATTATACTCATCATATTATTTATGGATAAATATTTAGCAGAATGACGACACTTGATGAATACATTATTGATGGCCACCTCATAGTATACATTATTGATGGCCACCTCATAGTATACATTATTGATGGCCACCTCATAGTATACATTATTGATGGCCACCTCATAGTATACATTATTGATGGCCACCTCATAGTATACATTATTGATGGCCACCTCATAGTATACATTATTGATGGCCACCTCATAGTATACATTATTGATGGCCACCTCATAGTATACATTATTGATGGCCACCTCATAGTATACATTATTGATGGCCACCTCATAGTATACATTATTGATGGCCACCTCATAGTATACATTATTGATGGCCACCTCATAGTATACATTATTGATGGCCACCTCATAGTATACATTATTGATGGCCACCTCATAGTATACATTATTGATGGCCACCTCATAGTATACATTATTGATGGCCACCTCATAGTATACATTATTGATGGCCACCTCATAGTATACATTATTGATGGCCACCTCATAGTATACATTATTGATGGCCACCTCATAGTATACATTATTGATAGCCACCTCATAGTATACATTATTGATGGCCACCTCATAGTATACATTATTGATGGCCACCTCATAGTATACATTATTGATGGCCACCTCATAGTATACATTATTGATGGCCACCTCATAGTATACATTATTGATGGCCACCTCATAGTATACATTATTGATGGCCACCTCATAGTATACATTATTGATGGCCACCTCATAGTATACATTATTGATGGCCACCTCATAGTATACATTATTGATGGCCACCTCATAGTATACATTATTGATGGCCACCTCATAGTTTTCTCATTAGTTACAATTACGGTCAAGTAACGGGTGGATGGGACTCGTTAGCCTTGGTTGGCAACCTATCTAGGGGAGTAAACCTGATAAAAATCCGTACTGCTTACCTAAGGGTAAGGCAGGTTAGTGGATGGACTAGCCGAACACCACTGTAGAAAAATAGTGCTAACATGATACACAGAGGGCCTCGGAGTCTGACGGATCCTAAATTGAGTGGTCAATCCTGTAATTCCTTCACTAAACTGGCTCGGGTTGTCCCTCTCACAGGGAATGGGTCCGCTTGGGGGCATTCTGTGTATGGCCACCCTCGTAAGGGGAGTAAGGCGTCCGGCAATAGATAGATAGATAGATAGACGGTCAAGTAATTTCTTTAAACTATCTATCTATCTATATGCTCAGGCCCAATCCCCATTTTGGGGGTAGCCGACTCAAGACAGAGCAAGAACAGGGAAAACACAAAAACAACATAAAACAAAAAATAAACACAGATAAAAAACACAAACTCTCACACATCCAGGTCACCCAGGAGAAGACCCAGAGACCAGGGTTACCAAGGTCGCTCAAATTCTTTAAACTGCATTTACAAAATACTGCATTGTATTGCTCACCTGGAGAGTAATTCCGTGATGATGTGGTCAGGTGGAGATGTGTCGTCGGGGTAGTTGAAGTGCTGCCAGAGCTTTAATACTTTACAATCGTGTTGCCTGTGAGTTGGTAGCAGCGGACAGGTGTCATCGAGGATACCGACCTTTTCTTGAGCTAGTGGAATCTGAGACAGGAGGCTTAACTGCTGAATAATATTATGTCTATCTTTCTCCACTATGTTGCATGGACGGTGAAATAGTGTTTGCAACAAAGGGTTTGGGTCTTCATTGATGTCAATCTCCACTTGAGCTTGTGGGATCCGAGAAATGTAATCTAAAGAAGGTGGCAGGTTATCATCATTAACCACTATTATATGCTTCATGATGCTTGCCATCGTAACACTTGGATTATATTTGCATACAATCTTTAATCGTGTTTTTGGAAGGTGGGAGAGTATCTGACAGTAGTTATGTAAGCGGTTGTTCCTTATTTCAATACATTGTGTTGTAGGAAAATACATTGAAATTTCATCGAGAACAGCTTCTCCTAGTTCGGTGATGTCTATAACATCTAACCACTGTTTTGCATCCACCACCCCAGATTTGTATAACAAGGCAACCACATTCCTTGATGCTTGTTTCATCCGGGGGTCATTGTCCAGGTGAAGGTGCAAAAGTCCTGCTACTTGTACGAGCAGATCTCTATGCTCACTCCAATCCACTTCCTTAGTGCCAATAGTACTCTTAATGATTGATTGTATTGATTGTCTCCGAATACATAGGCACTGCAGTTTTTTCCTTGCGGAATTTAGTTGGGGTTGTTTCTTAAATGTCTGGACAATACGTAACGCACTTTCCGTTGTGGTGATGGGCGGTACTGGTGTGAGGCTGGTGGAGGGATGTACTGGTGTGATGGTGGTGGCGGTGGAAGATTCTGAAGTGACGGTGGTGGAGGAAGATTCTGGTGTGATGGTGGTGGCGGTGAAAGATTCTGAAGTGACGATGGTGGAGGAAGGTTCTGGTGTGATGGTGGTGGAAGATTCTGGTGTGGTGGTGGTGGTGGTGGTGGAAGATTCTGGAGTGACGGTGGTGGAGGAAGGTTCTGGTGTGGTGGTGGAAGATTCTGGAGTAACGGTGGTGGAGGAAGGTTCTGGTGTGATGGTGGTGGTGGAAGATTCTGGTGTGGTGGTGGTGGTGGTGGAAGATTCTGGAGTGACGGTGGTGGAGGAAGGTTCTGTTGTGGTGGTGGAAGATTCTGGAGTAACGGTGGTGGAGGAAGGTTCTGGCGTGATGGTGGTGGAGGAAGATTCTGGCGTGATGGTGGTGGAGGAAGATTCTGGCGTGATGGTGGTGGAGGAAGATTTTGGTGTGGTGGTGGTGGAGGAAGATTCTGGTGTGATGGTGGTGTTGGAGGAAGATTCTGGTGTGATGGTGGTGGAAGATTTCGGAGTGATGGTGGTGGAGGAACGTTCTGGTGTGGTGGTGGTGGTGGAGGAAGATTCTGGTGTGGTGGCGGTGGAGGAAGATTCTGGTGTGATGGTGGTGGAGGAAGGTTCTGGTGTGATGGTGGTGGAGGAAGGTTCTGGTGTGATGGTGGTGGAGGAAGGTTCTGGTGTGATGGTGGTGGTGGTGGAAGATTCTGGAGTGACGGTGGTGGAGGAAGGTTCTGGTGTGGTGGTGTTGGTGGTGGTGGTGGAGGAAGGTTCTGGTGTGATGGTGGTGGTGGTGGAAGATTCTGGAGTGACGGTGGTGGAGGAAGGTTCTGGTGTGGTGGTGTTGGTGGTGGTGGAGGAAGGTTCTGGTGTGGTGGTGTTGGTGGTGGTGGAGGAAGGTTCTGGTGTGGTGGTGTTGGTGGCGGCTGATCCACTTGTAATGGCTAAAGTTGATGATAAATGTTCCATGTTTTCTATTGATACAAAATCAGCTGTTGGTCGCTCATACCAGTGCATGGTGTTATGCACAATAATGGTCTGTATTATTGACGCTGAGAGTCAGATATTTTAACTATGTAATTGCATCTTGATATTGGTCAACTTTCTGTATCGCTGTGCTGTATGTATTCTGGGAGTTATTTAGCCTGCAATATAAAGAAGTCTATAAACACCTAGCAACACATACTAGAAATTTACTTAGGGTCATAATGTTGATAATATATATATATATAGAGAGAGAGCGATATTGTGAGGGCTATTTTTTTTATTATAGGTACTGTATATATATATATATAATGCATTTCGGTTTGCAATACAATCATATTTTATTTTATTTATTTTTGTCTATGTGAGTGAGGGAGACAAAAGGCAGAACTGCCTATATGGAGTGCCTCCCCCAGAGTTGAAAAAAAGTGACAGGGCCATAATCAAGGGACGTTCGAGCCAAAATGCCTGGACATACGGAGTTTGAAGCAATTTAAGTCATAGGATATGGGAAAGACTGATTCTGGGAGAGAGTTCCAGAGCTCAGCAGTTGCATAGAAGAAAGTCTGAAAATAACAAATATACTAAATACTGCCCAAAACAAAAACCAGCAGGAGACTAGAATACTGGTGGTGGATATTCGTCTGAAACTCCTACAGTGTCAAATTTACCATAATTTACCTAGCTTAAGGGGAGGTATTTAGTTTGTTCCCTAGACCTCCATCAAGCTTATAATTACACCCCCTTGAGTCCCTTTCAAGATAAATTTGTACATTTTTCGGTAGAAAAATTTCCCGGCCGAAGGCCGGTTCCTCTTAAATTACAGGCTCGCTATCGCTCGCCAGGATAAAATCGACACCTGAATTGCACGAAAGGTCTTAATATGGGGTGAAAGTTCTTAAAATCGCTAAACTAATGGGGCAAACGTTTTATAATATCAAAAGCAATGGGGCTAAACATGAGGGAGAAAGGGGTCAAGAAAAAAATCCCTCAAGTGGAGATCTCCCCTTAAATTACCGGGTATTAGGTAACGTTAGGTTAAGTAAAGATGTTTTTTGCAATAATGTTGACAAGAGTCGTAGATAATTTTGGAAGATAATGCCTATTCAACGGCCGAATTATTTTTTCGATTATTTTCTCCACATTTGAATCTAAACTGCTAATTCGTATAATGAGCCAAACATAGCGCAATTAGGTTAGAGAATGATTTGGTTGTTGTTGTTGTTCCCCAAGCTGCCTGGCCGAACAGCCCCAAGGTCCCGAGCAAGGCCAAGGCCATAGAGCGCCCCCACAAAACCCTCCCTGCTTACCACTAACAAAACCCAGGTGACCGAAGCCACTCTAAGGCAGGGAGCTGAGGTTAGCTTGGTTATATTTTATAAGGATATCATTTGTGTATAGCTTTTATAGACTGGATTTCATTATTTCTATGCACAGCCAACACTATAATGTTAGTTTAAGGGAAGGTTTTTAGTTTGGTCCCTAGATATCCATCAAGCTTAAGATTACACCCCCTTGAGCCCCTTTCAAGATAAATTTGTACATTTTTCGGTAGAAAAATGTCCCGGCTGAAAGCCGGTTCCTCTTAAATTACAGGCTCGCTATCGCTCGCCAGGATAAAATCGACACCTAAATGGCACGAAAGGTCTTAAAATTGACAGAAATGGGTTGAAAGTTCTTAAAATCGTCAAAATAATGGGGCGAAGGTCTTAAAATTAGAAAAGCAATGGGGCTAAACATGAGGGAGAAAGGAGTCCAGAAAAAACTCCCTCAAGTGGAAATCTCCCCTTAACACTAATGTAAAATGCACGTTTAAATTTTCCGCAGCTCAAGTTATGGAAGTGCTTGAACGTGTAAGAGTGGAAGTGTGCTGTGCCCGGGAAACCCAGTGGAAGGAGTTTGGTGCGCAGTGGATAGTTGGAAAAAACAAGAGACACCGGATCTATTGGAGGGGGAATGAATCTAGAAAAGCGAAAGGAGGAGGGGGTGTTCTGGTATCCGAAGAGTGGGAGAAGAGTAAGATTGAGATAAAGACAGTATATGGAAGATTGATTGCTTTATAATTGAGAGTTGGTGATAGATATATGAATGTGATATCAGGATATTAAACAGAGGCCTCCTGTAACGACTTGATTAGTGTCGTTTCGGAGTATGAGAGGTGGAGAACTAAATGGGCATATGCTGATGGGTACGAGGGTGTGCATGGTAGAACATGGTATGGAATAAACAATATACAAGGCGATTCTATACCGGAGTCCTGGATTGCACTCAAAATGGTTGTGTGTAACAGTAAATTCAAGAAAAGGTTGAGTCGTCTGGTCACATATAGTTCTGGGGGCTCCAGTAGCCAGATAAATGACTTCTAAGTGAACAGGATAGACTGGACATTACTTCTAAGTGAACAGGATAGACTGGAAATTACTTCTAAGTGAACAGGATAGACTGGAAATTACTTCTAAGTGAACAGGATAGACTGGAAATTACTTCTAAGTGAACAGGATAGACTGGACATTACTTCTAAGTGAACAGGATAGACTGGACATTACTTCTAAGTGAACAGGATAGACTGGACATTACTTCTAAGTGAACAGGATAGACTGGACATTTATTCAGGATGTAAAGGTCATCCCGAGCGAAGAATGTATCTCACAACATAAGCTAATTGAAAATATGTTTCAAAGCAAGCAAGAAAGAAAGGAGGCAGCAGGGAGGACTAGCTGGAGGATAAGGGGAGATTTCCACTCGAGGGATATTTTTTTTTTACTCCTTTCTCCCTCATGTTTAACCCTATTGCTTTTCTAATTTTAAGACGTTCACCCCATTATTTTGACGATTTTAAGAACTTTAGACCCATTTCTGTCAATTTTATGACCTTTCATGCCATTTAGGTGTCGATTTTATCTTGGCGAGCGATAGCGAGCCTGTAATTTAAGAGGAACCGGCTTTCAGCCGGGACATTTTTCTACCGAAAAATGTACAAATTTATCTTGAAAGGGGCTCAAGAGGGTGTAATCTTAAGCTTGATGGATATCTAGAGACCAAACTAAAAACCTCCCCTTAAGTTAACTGCAAAAAAAAAAATATATATATATATAAGGCAAAGAAAATCATATTGGACCTTGTCACAGACCAAGTGAGTAATGCAGAAAATCCTAATGGGATCTTCAATTTAGCTAGGCGAGTTAAGGAAGACGGTAGAGATCTTGTAGGAGAACAGTGTGTCAGGAACGATAATAGGACAATTGTTTATGCCGACAGAAATTAGAGACGCTTGGAATTGGAAGGAACGATTACTCAACAGGGACTTTGAGTGGAATAGAGAGCAGTTTAGTAACGAAAAACCAATACTAGGGCCCCCCCCCCCACCCCCCACCCCCCTTTTGATAGCGCCAGCTGTTGTAAATACTATAATGAAGGATGGGGCTAGCAACACGTATTATGAAAAACATGTATCCTCCTTCATTCACTGTCCCCCCCCCCCCCTTCACTCACTCAACCCCACAATTTGCCGGAGGATAACAGGTTTTTCACAATACGTAGACGGAGGTCTTTTAAAAAAAAAATGAAGGACGGAAAAGCTGCACGGTGCTCTGGCATTGTAGCTGAGATGATTAATGCCTCAAGTGATATAGGAGTGAGTTTGGTCACAGAGCTAATAAGCTCTATCATTAGAGTGGAGGCAATCCTTGATGATTGGCATGAAAGTGTAATAGTAAACGTATATAAGTGCAAGGGATATAAGGGATAAGGGATATAAGGGCTAAGGGATATAAGGGCTATAAGTTGGATAGCGGAAAATATAAGGGCCTGAAAATGCTTGACAGAGTCATGAAGGTCTGTGAGAGAATTTTTGAAGGCATGATCAAGGAAAGTATTTTTATAAACTATTTGCAGTTTGGTTTCAGGCAAGAGCATGGTACAATCTATGCTATCTCCATAGTTAGGCAGCTGCAGGAAATATATTTACTTAAAAATAGAGATCTGTATCTTGTGTTTGTAGACCTGGAGAAGGCCTTTAATAGGGTGCCCAGTTGATGTCGCGGTCCACCAGGGCTCTGCGTTAAGCTCTCTTCTCTTTGTTATGGTTCTGGAGGCACTATCTGGTGATTTCAGAGTTGGACTGCACTGGTAACTGCTATACGCAGATGACCTAGTACTTATCGCAGATAGTGTGTGGGATGTTTAGGCCAAGTTCGGAAGATGGAGAGAGGGCATGGTAAGTAAAGGATTAAGAGTTAACATCAAGGTTTTACACATTAGATTATGGATTGGAAAGGTAGAAAAAAGTGGTGCATACCGTTGCACAGTATGCAGAAAAGGGGTGGGCGCGAACTCAATACAGTGTAGCGTCTGCCGCTGGGTACACCATGGGAAGAAGCACTGCACCTCTACCGAGGAAGAAGTCCGATGCTGAGAAATTTGTATGCATAGTATGCAAAGGAGAGAGAGCTTGTGTTCAATGATCGGCTCGAGAGTGTTAACTTTGGCAATGAGGCACTGGAGATGGTGGACAGGTTTTGCTACTTGGGAGAAACCATCTCTGCTGGTGGTGGAGCGGAGGCCGCCACCATCGCTAGAACAAGATGTGGCTGGGGAAAGTTCAGAGAACTGTTGCCACTACTTACCATGAGAAGACTCCCTCTCCCATTGAAGGGAAAGGTGAATGCTTCATGTGTTAGAAGTGCAAAGAAATATGCTTCAGAAACATGGCCCGTCAAAGCGGATGATATCAACAGAATGGAACGCAAAGAGATAAGAATGGTGAGATGGATGTGTGGTGCCAAACTGCAAGATAGGATATCTAGTGAAGAGCTGAGGAGAAGGGTATAGGTATCAAGAGTATCAGTGATGAGATGCATACTAGAAGGTTTGGATGGTTTGGACATGTGGAGAGGATGGATTAACTAAGTTGAGTGAAAAGATGCAAGTCCATGAACGTGGAGGGAGCTGCACCAAGGTACAGACCTTGTTGTTCCCCAAGCTGCCTGGCCGAACAGCCCCAAGGCCCCGAGCAAGGCCAAGGCCATAACTGAGCACCCCCACAGAACCCTCCCTGCCGACCACAATAAAGCCTGGGTGACCGAAGCCACTCCATGGCGGGGAGCTGAGGAGGGTGCGGAAACGCCCGGGAAACCAAAGTCCCATCCAGGACCCTGTGCCCCTCAGCAATTATGAAGAGAAAGTTGAGGGGCAAAGGAAAAATGTGACCCTTTGGCTTCCAATCTTGGTAGATTGGGAGGTCAATCCACGGAAAAGATGCCGTCACTTGAGATCTAGAAAACATATAAGTAAAAGGAACAGTCAGAGTAAGCTATGGGTATGGCAGAGATCGCTCAGCTCTCACTCTGATAGACCAGCCCATCACCATCCTGATAATATTCTTCCCGTTGGCAATAAATGAATGTACGGCGGAAAGTGGTTGAGGCGATATTAATATTAATTTGATTATTACTTACAATTTCCTGATAATGATCTTCCCGTTGGCAATATATGAATGTATGGTGGAAGGTGGGTGAGGCGGTACTAATGGTTGCCATCAATATTGTGAGTCCTTGAATAATGTAAAGGTGGAAGCTTAGTGTTATCTGAGGAGAGGATCAAGGGCACTTGTGAGTCCTTAAGGGGAGGTTTTTAGTGTGTTTCTCAGACTTCCATCAAGCTTGAAATTACACCCCCTTGACTCCCTTTCAAGATAAATTTGTACATTTTTCGATAGAAAAATGTCCTGGCTGAAAGCCGGTTCCTCTTAAATTACAGGCTCGCTATCGCTCGCCAGGATAAAATCGACACCTAAATGGCACGAAAGGTCTTAAAATTGACAGAAATGGGTTGAAAGTCCTTAAAATCGTCAAAATAATGGGGCAAACGTCTTAAAATTAGAAAAACAATGGGGCTAAGCATGAGGGAGAAAGGGGTCAAGAAAAAAATCCCTCAAGTGGATATCCCCCCTTAAGGGAGCCCACCTCGCTTGTTTTCTCTTTCTCTCCCTCTCTCTTTGGCTTGTATCCATTCGGCCACATTCAGCCTACTGTTATATTTGTTTGAATTTGACAGCAAGCTAAATTTGTACATTTTTCGATAGAAACATTTCTTCGGCGAAACCGGATTTCTCAATACAATGATGGCTCACTATCGCTCGCCAGGAAGAAATCGACACCTGGATGGGGATAAGCGTCTTAAAACAGTTGGCTGAATGGGGCCGAATGGATACAAGCCAGAGAAAGAGAGAAAGATAAATAAAAAAGCCGGTGAACCCCCTTAAGTAATGCAAAGATGGGAGCTTAGTGTTATCTGAGGCGAGGATCAAGAGCACTTGTTATCAGTCACAGAGTTTTAATAAACTGTGATATGTGGTGACTGTGATATGTGGTGACTGTGATATGTGGTGACTGTGATATGTGGTGACTGTGATATGTGGTGACTGTGATATGTGGTGACTGTGATATGTGGTGACTGTGATATGTGGTGACTGTGATATGTGGTGACTGTTGTGACGCATGTCGAGTATGAGCATGCTGTACAGAACGCCCAGTCAGGCCCCACTCTCGCTAGGATCGTCAGGGCAGGAACTTTGGCTGTAGTCTGTGTAGAGTTTCCTAACTCAGTTTATGTGAACCGTTGTACTATAAGTATTATCATTATGTATTTTGTTTTCTTCTAAGTCAACGAGTTCTATTTTATATCATTAGATATAAGTATTGTGTGTGGGATTTATATATATATAATGATGCGAAGAGAGAGAGAGTTATGTAACACCGACCAGTGAGCGCGCCACGAGGGGTAGGCCTAATTCCCCCCTCCCTCCCTCCTCAAGCGTGGGAAGTTCTTTGTCGATCCCCGATTGAGAGAGTATGTGACGTCATGATTGCCGTTATGCTCGCTACGGGGCCGAGTATAAAAAGGGAGGTCCCGCCGCATTTTCCTCAGAACTCATCAGCCAAAGCGACCTCTCATATCCCTTGCAACTATCGATATTCTTCCGACTGATGTGAACTTTCTCTACTCTCTGAACAGCCTACCTTCTTCTCTTCTCGTCCCTGTTTATAACCTCAATGACCCCTTTGGTGCAGATTTAGTCAGCCAAAGTATTATCGCTTGAGTTCTCACGAGATAAGTGCCTGTTAGATAGCCTATTTTTGGAAGGGTTAACTAGAATAGGATTGATTGATGTTTGTTGCACTCGTATATGCATTTCCCTGTGTGCGATTATTCATGTTCCTGTTTTCTGCTGGTTTAGGTAATGCTAGACTGGGATAGGGTTCCTCGAGTTGTGATTTCCTATGAGTGCTAGGTTGGTTGAACCAGCACAATTGCAACGGAGACGTGGAACGCCTAGGTGGTCTTTCTGACTGTGTACCGTGGGAGTTTAGCACTGTGTTGCGAGTGAGGGCTTTTGCCTGTGCCACCCAACACTGTGCTATCTCATTTGCTTGACTTTGAGAGGATCGCCAGGAGAGAACCAGATACTAGTGATCTGGATCTCTCAAGAGAGCATCCCGTCAATTACCGTAATTTGGCCGCACAGTCTTAAGGACCTCGCTAGGCTACGAGCCGCTTGCTCAGCCATTGTCTCTTAACCTTAGATATCCCAGCTAGACTTTGCTCGACCAGGAGATACAGTATAGTATTGAAGCTTCTCCTTATGTATATTATTGTTTAAGCACTATTGATTTCATGTGTGGCACGCTTAGCTACTTCAGAGATTAGTGGCCCACGAGCCCAATCTTAGTAGGCTATTGCCAGTGCATTGTCGGAGTACTTCTTCTTAATGTTTGCCATATCCTATTGCTTATTCTTATAATTCTTCTTATGTCAATTTAAAGCCTTTAATTACCAGTGAGTTATTCATTAAATTGCTGTTCAAAATCCGATACTTACTTCTTATGAGTATTCGAGAAGCATCTAACTTATCAGAAGATTCCTTGCTTGATGCTCGAGGACTATTGTTTAACGTAACGTAATAGTGCCGATCCGAAGTAGAGGGTGGAGGACTTCTTAAGTTCTTAGTTCAAGGGTGGATTACTTCGGCTTCGGCCAACACTATTCTTTAGTGTTGTAGTACTTTCTTCTTTGTTTGATTGTTGACCAGACTAGATAACTCCCGTCTTGCTATTAGTCTGTTGTGTGAAACGCTAGTACCGAGTTCTTGTATACCCCGTTATAGCAGATAGAACTCTGGAGGGTAGTGGCGTTTTTTGTTCGGCTGGCAGTACTCTGGGGTTGGGATCGTGTGTTTCCGTTGTGGCAGCGAGCCATACTCGAGTCCTGTGTAAGAGCCCTAGTGTACCTGAGTGCCCGGTCGTAACAAATGGCGACCTTGCTTAGGATTTTGTGAACAGTATAATTTTTTGCAGAGTTGTACAACATTTGTTTGTTCGTACTTTAGCGTACATATTGAAGAATATTTTTTTTTGTAAGGCAATTAGGAGAGCATTTAAGAGACTCCAGTTAATTTAGTAATTAGTGCTTACATAAGGGAGTTTAACACTTTTGTCTCGAGAATTTTTTGGTGAACTTCAGTATGTCGGGCCCTAGTACTGACGAGGAGCGAGAGATGCTATGTGAGGAGGTGCCGTTAGTAACTAGTGAGGAGGATGCTAGACTTTTTGTGAGTAAGCAGTACCATGTGACGGAGGAGAGGCTGACTGGGGTGAATGTTTATGGCTTGCACCTGATAGCCAAGGTTTTGGGTCTATCCAATGTAGGAGGGATGTCCAAGGGGGAGCTGATTTCCTGGGTGTTGCGTGGGCGACATGGGGTTTCGGAGGAGAGGGCGTTTGGGGGGGTTCCTCCCCAGATCCCCTCTCACTCGACTCCCACAGTGCCGTCCACTCAAGTACCGGAGGTTAGCACCCTCCCACAGAGGGATGAGAATTGGAAGATTGGAGTGCCCTCGGGCGGTGCGTATGGTGGTTCCCCAGTTCTTGCCCCCCCTCCTTCAGTAGTGGCAGCTCCCTCTTCCTGCCTGTCTCCAGATATGATATTTAGACTTGAGCTTGCTAAAATTGAGGCTGAGGCTGAGACCAGGAGGCAGGAGAATGAGACTAGGAGGCATGAGGCTGAGTCTAGGAAGCAGGAGAAGGAGATTGAGGCTGAGTCTAGGAGGCAGGAGAATGAGACTAGGAGGCAGGAGAATGAGACTAGGAGGCATGAGATTGAGGCTAGGAAGCAGGAGAAGCAGCATGAGATTGAGGCGGAGAATGAGACCAGGAGGCACGAGGCTGAGCTTAGGTACGACTCAGAGAAATATTGTGCTCAAATAGATTTAGATAAGACTCGTGCAGAGTCGACAGGGATTCGGATGGGCCGGGAGGGCCAAGTAAGAGAACAGTCCTTGTCTCACTTAGTCAAATTGGTGCCGGCATTTAGTGAAACTGAAGTCACAGAATTTTTTAATCGTTTTGAGAAGAAGTGTAGGGAGCATAATTGGCCTGAAGAGAAGTGGGCAGCTCTGGTCTCCTCAAGACTTACGGGTAAGGGTCTGAAGGCTTATGATGCACTGCCTTTAGAGTCTTGCATTGACTACCCAGAATTGAAGAGAGCTGTCCTACGGGCATACGAGTTGCAACCAGAAACATATCGATTGAAGTTTCGGGGTGTTACAAAGACTAGGGAGGCGACCTTTCTTGAACATGCCCGGGACTTAAAAGATGCACTTGCTAACTGGACACGTTCTGAGAAAGCTGAGACGGCCGAACAGTTGACTGAGCTGTTTCTGCTCGAGCAGTTTTATAAGTGTACTGGTGCAGATATGACTTTAACTATTAAAGAAAAGAACCCTAAAACTCTACAGGAGGCAGCTGAGATGGCTGACCTCCGGCTATCATTAATTCGTGGGTGCGGGTCTGCCCAGCGTAGTGAGGCAGGTAACAAGGGGCGTGACACCCCACCCCCCCGAGTTAGTGATATACATTATGCAAACAAGTACAAGAGCTATGATACCAAGACTGACCACAAGACTAACACCGTCCCATTTAAGAAGGGGCCGGGCCCTTCCCAGTACCAAGGGAAGCCCAGAGGGGAGTTGGAGTGTTATCTTTGTCATGAAAAGGGGCACTTTGCAAGAGTCTGTCCTAGCAAACCACCTACAGCAGCTGTGTCTTTGGCCTGCAACATTGGTGTGTCTCCGAAGTCTTCTGAGTTTGCCCGGGGCAGTTCGTCAGAGGCTGAGGCACAGCCAATGCAGAAGCACCTGGGAGGCTCGAACCCTGCTCAGGATGTTTTTTGCGACCATAGAGGACGGGGTTGCGTGATGTGGGCGGGGCGCAAGCATGGAGTAGAGGTCTTGCGTGATACAGGTGCTTCCCAGACTCTGATGAACAATTTGACTGGCTACCCTATAAATGCGGCTCGGGTGGTAGTGGTGCAGGGTATTAATGCAACTCGGTCATACCCGCTGGTGCGGTTGGAGTTGGAGGTGGATGGTGTGGCACGTGAATTGGATGTTGGGATTGTGGAGAAACTGCCAGTGGAGGGCGTCGACCTTCTTCTCGGCAACGACTTTGCAATGCCCGCTTCTGAGGTTCTACCCTTAGTCGTTGCCGAGAGGCCGGCCGACGTGAGTAGGGAAGAGCAAGAGTGTATCGAGCGGTGCCAGACACAACCCATGGCGTGTGTTGTCACCCGAGCTCGGGCAGCTAAAGTGTCACAGCCTAGTCCTCCGTCTTCAGACCAGCAGAGGAACGATCAACAGGAGGAGGCTAAAGCTGGAGTTGGTTTTAAGAGTTTTGACTCGGCGGCTCTCCTGGGTGATTCAGTATTGGCACCTATGTTAGAGTCTGGAGAGGCCCCAGAACCTGTCACAGCTAGTGAGGAGGTAGGGCCGGAAGAGACTCCGAGGCAGCAACGTTGCACACGGAGAGAAGAAAGGGTTGCTCAGTTTGATATTGGGGAAGGACTTGGGTTGCTTCGGAAGCATCTAGACAAGTTGGTTCCCTCAGATATTTGTAAACTGCAGTTGGAGGATCCGGAAGTTCAGAAGTGTGGTAATGGTGCTGTCGAGATTAAACACGAGGACGGGGAAGCATGTCATGTGAACCTGTTGGAGGAGTTTGTGAGGCAACCACCTGAGCAGCCTACTGTCCCTGCGTTGGTCTGCCGCGGCCAAGGTGGAGAAGGAGAGGGGGGCAGTAGGGCACAGGTGGAGGAGAGTAGGGATTGTTATGTCTCGGCGGAGCCGTGGGCGGGGGACACGAGTCTGGTGGCTGTGGAAGTGCTAGAGCACCTGCCTGAGCAGCAGTGTGCAGCACTCCAGCACCAGCTCGGTTCATACCCCACTGGTCGTGCCGAGCCCCTGAGTCTCACAACTCGGGCGGTGCGAGATGTTCCGCAGGCAGGTCATGTGACTGTTAAAAGACCGTTAGCCTCGTTGTTTCGGTGGTTTAAGGTGGGCGACGAGGCCTTGGCATGGTTGCCAGGTCAGGGTCGACCCATGGCTGCCAAGGGTGGTGGTCAAAAGGAGGACATTGAGCAGATTGGTAGGGTCGGCTGTGGTATCGCAGTGCCCGGTCGTCACATAGCCTCCCAATGCTGCTCTAGTCTAATGCAACAGCCCTACCACAGACCGACTGTATCTGGCCATGTCGCTAAAAGCGGTGATGCTGCGCAGGCAGATGTCGTCACAAGGAATGTGGGGGTGCGCATGTACGGTATCGGCGGGGAAGCCTTAGCTATAATGAACTGTGGGAGTGACTGCACGGGTGGTACTGATTGTCCCTCTCATGACCTGGC